>ML809288.1:76991-98913 GCA_009831015.1 Picea engelmannii | reverse complement strand
TTATTGGTACATGATGTTTGGTGCAGGTTGATTGGTACAGGTTGTTACAGGTTATTGGTACAGGTTGAGAGTTACAAGTTGACAATGGAAGTGGTTGATTCAGTGACAATGACAGATTGCCTACATTTGGCATTTATATTTTAGGGTGGTTGGATGGAGCAAGGATAGGTGGTTGTAGCCACCTTCTGGTTGTAGAAGGAGAACTTAGGGGGTTGTAGCCTCCTTCTGGTTGTAGCCAGAGAATTGGGGAGTTGGAGATTCTCTCAGGTTGTAGCCTGAGAAACTAGGGGGTTGGAGCCTCCTTCCAGTTGTAGCTGGAAACCAAAGGAAGTTGGTGCTTCCAATGAATGTAATTATTCAAGACATATAAGAAAAAACATTATGTGGTGTTCTCCTGCTTTGGGTTTCCACGTAAAAACATTGGTGAACTGTGTATGTGTATAATTGCTCATTTGCTCATTGTTTATTTACTTTGCAATTATTGGATGATAATGCTACACTGATATAACACTTGCATTATATGGTTAAAAAGGATTAAATTTCTCTATTACTGATTCACCCACTCTCTTAGTAATCCAACAAATGTAGTCTTTCTCTTATCTTCTTCCTCAATTTTAACCTGGTGATAGCCTGAGAATCCATATGTAAAATAATAGGATTCATTTCTCGCTAATTGATCAAGGAATTCATAAATAAAGGGAGTGGGAAAAGGGTTGTGTACAAAAGATGAGTTCAAACTCCTATAATTCATGTTGACTCTTATATCATCAATACCCTTCTTTCTCTATATTACAATATGATCGATCCACTCAACCTCATCCACAGGGAAAACTATCCAAGCTTCTAAGATTTTATCAATATTTGGAAAAAGATTGTACTCCTACAACAAAGCCTATATCTCTGTCATAATTTTCTCATCCCAACACTCTTCTATGGATGCAATCATAGGATGCTCCTCACTCCCTATATTTACTTTCTGCAACCTTAAAGGTTGAATGTATGAGCTATTGATATCATGTGATATGGTATCCTTGACTTCTCTTGTTCCAGTGGATTCCTGAAAGGTTAAATGTCTGAGTTCCTCCAAGTCCTATGGATCTTTAGGGTCCTTATTAACTTTAATACAAGCCATGGCTACTCTCATAGGGGATGGATACAAGCTGTTGGGCCCTCTGTTTTGAAGACCGCCCAATTTTGCAAAAATATTAAAGTTCAGTGGAACAATTTAGTACATCGGTGAGAGATATAATTGGAGGAAATATATTTGTCAGTGTGCCAGCAAGGAAAATAGTCATGTGCCAGCTGGAAGAGTAGCATAAATATCTAGAACCTTCAAATCACAAGTGAAAAGGAAGCGGAATCAAGAAGACACATTAGTAGACGCAAGAATCCAAAGAAATACCTAAGGGAAAGGCATAAATATGGGAACATGTAATGTGAAAATGTTTTTGTTAAGTTGTTGTTGCTAATCTTAAGTTGTTGATAGGTTATTGTTGTCAAATTATTGTTAGATTGATGTTGGTATGCTCTTAATTTTTGTTGAGTCTCTCTTTTGTTCTATCATTAAGATTTCACCATTACTGTCTATTGCGATAAGCCATTGTAAGGAATTTTTGGGGAATGAAATGTGCTTGCATAGAAGGTTGAGAGTCCATATCGGGTGCATAATCACATATTCTATAGTATAACCCATGCTAGGGAGAATTACTCTATGTATGTTGGGTTGTGATCTGATAATATATGAAGGATTATTCAAGCACCAAATATTTGTTATTATTTGTATGGATTCTCGATATCTTTACTATAAAATATGTTATGTTATGTGTAATTAATCATTGCAATATTGTTTAACAAGATTCTATAATGTATATATTTATGTTTTGTAACATGGACTATCCAATGCATTTACTAGTTAAGACTTCTAATGATATGATCTCTCCACATTCAAGTATGGTTCTGTATGGTAATGCGCTAGATATGATGGTGTGTCCTTGTTAATTCAGTCTATCTTACATAAGTGTTGGTTTCACTTTAGGTGAGACCTTCTTCCCTTACGGAAGGTTGAATATGCCAACACTACTAGAATATAGTGGTACCTTTGCTGGGAACCTCTGAGAACCTTAGTCTCGAATTTCGCTCCAACAAATGGTTTTGTGGTCGAGACCCATCTTTTAAGTGATTTTTCATAGGATGCAACATCACATATTCAAGTCTGATGTTGAGATTTGGTGGGAAAGAAGGTGTGGCCAATTCATATTTCAAGAACCTGAGCTATGATATACAAGCTTGAGGGTTTTGAAGGATGTTGTCTTATATTATGAACTAGCCAACGATTAGTACAGAATCTTTTGGATCTGATTTCCGAAACAATTCTTTCAGTGGCTCAACAATTTACAAGAAGTTCAAGAATTTAAAGATCACGTCAAGAGAAGATTTAATTGGACTGTTGAGTAGCTAGAATCTCTGCATAAGTTGGATCATCATATTTCTAGAGATATGGATTTTTGGATACATACCACCTTGGAAGGGTATATCATTGAATTTGTCATTGAAAACCACTAGTATTTCTCCAAGGCATAAGTAGTATTCTACAAGGGATCTTGAGGAACATTGTTATGAGAAATCTTGCTATGGATTAAGATATTGCTAGTGGAAGAGGGAATGCTTTTGGTTCCTTCAGTTGAAATGGTAGTGTAAAATCCTTGTGCATGAGTGGTGGGTGATTCAGCCGAGGGTTCATGAGTTAGGATACATAATTTCTTTAGATATTGGGGATCATCACAAGAAGAGTTCCAAAGATGAGAAATATCATAAAAGGGCCATGGTGATCGAAAAGAGGTGGAGAAAACATATGATAAAGTTGATGAAGAGGCCTGATCAGTCACGAAAGGAGATAGGCTTCGAGAATAATCATAAAAGAGAGTTAGAGAAGTTGAGGGAGTTTCATACATGTGGAAGGCTAGCCATTTGATGGTTGAAGGAGAGTTTTGGAGAGAAAGGTGAGAGTTCTAGAGAGAGAATATGAGGCGAAGAAAATTCGGCAGAAAGAATCAATATAGGAGTCACCACCGAGGAAAAATATTCAATTGCAACCTATGAAGAAGTTGTGAGATAATCATCTCCTACAACGCCTGGAGCTATGAAGTATATGATATGGCCTCCTAATGAAACCCCCTAGGTTAAAGAATACCATTCCAAAGACCTAGGAACCAGCCTTAGATGACCCAGTCCCTCAACACAATATACAAATATGGTAAATTCTACAATAAATTCTCCCATAACTTCTGTCATTTCTCATCATTCTAGTCCAACCTGTTTGAGTGGTAGCAGTAGTAGTAGTATGGAAATTTATTTAGTTGTATCGCAACCAAGACATTTAGTATTTATCTTAATAGGGTCCCCAAGTCATTCAATGGCACATCAACTCATTGGTTCCCTCACCTGATACTCACAATTTTGGGGGAAATTGGATGAGGATATTGAACAACATTGGCTCCTTTGTGAGGTCATCTAGAGGTCTCATGGAACTTTAGATGAAAAATAACTATTTGATTTCCAAACCACATTAAGGGGTCAAGCATTAAAATGGTATATGAAATCCATTGAACCAAGCAATCCTCAAGTACATGCTTTCACTCCTTCTCAAGTCAAACAATGGTTCATATCAAAATTTTGTTTACCCCATTCCAAAAAACATGCCCTAACTTAGTTGTGGGAGATTAAATAGAGAGATGGAGAATATTCTTGGGAGTATAACCAAAGGTTTAAGAACAACATAGGGAAATTATCAAACCCCATTCATCAAGACCACTAGTGGGAATGGTTCATTCAGGGACTTTTACCATTAACCCACATTCCGTTAACCCAAAAAAGGATAACCACTTTGGGGGACGAATTAGAGAAGGATATGAAAATTGATACAATGGAAGGATATATCCTGGAATCTTGCAGGTAATAAGACCACCTGATGACTATAATATTACACAACTATAAGGCCATATTTTTGTGTTAAATGGAAAAATTCAAGAACTGACCATTCCTAGAGAAGTTTTCCCACAGGTCTGATGTATTGGTTGCTACATTGAGGGTCATATAATGATGTAATATCCTATACTGAGGGGTGTGGGAACCCCTTCGTAATCGATGGAACCTCCACCAGTAGAACCATGGGGAGAGGTTGTGCAAGTGACAACTACTGTGTCATTTCATGGCCTTGTGTAGTACCATGCCTTTCCAAATTATCGAGGAAGTCAAAATAATGAATATTATGAAATTTTTTGAAGTCACGGGAATTCCCCTCGACATTTCTCCATCCTACATAAATATAACCCTATCTCGAACATACTTTATTGTGAATTTTGTGGGTGACCTACTCACAAGACTATGCAATGTGATGCAATGTGATACTCTATGAAATTAACCCAACCATTAGACCATTACCAAGGCCCTCGATATATGGATCTGGTCAAGGAAAATATGGAAGAATATGCTTTGGATCACCTCTACACTTTGACTAGAGCGAAGAGCAAAGACTAGATTAACCCTACTGAAGATGGATCGATAAGTTGGTGGAGTATTCAATATACAGGGCAAGATTCAGAGGTAGAATTTGACAACTAGAAACAGGGAATATATGAGAACTTCTCAAGGCATTGCATGACTATCATATCTTTCAGTTGGATTGGATCAGAGGTTAGAGACTACCATTTTTATGATGGCACTTCACACTTATGTAGATTTCTTGTTGAGCTGGAGGATAAATTTGCGCAAGAGAAAATAATTATTGTACTTGTTGTTGCGTTAATATCATCTTCAACCAGATGGTGGGCCACCCAGAAGAGTACTTTATCTTCCTCAGACAAACTGAAGTGTTCCATTTGACATCAATTATTTCTCCCTTCACAATTTACTCAACCAAATTAGGAGAAGGAACCAAAAATTTTGACCCCAACTTTGGTATCATATGATGGGTTTTTTGATCCATGGGAGCATGTTGCACATTGGATTCAGGTATGGAAATTTTCAGAACTTCCTTCCCAATTTTGTGTGCATCAGTTTATTCACTCGTTGGGACAGATTCCAACTAATGTTTATTTACATGAGGAGACTCGACACCAAACCGCTTGCTGGGAAATATTTCAAATCCATTTCTACCAAGATTTCATATTCTTAGGTAAGTCCACTGGAATCATTCTAGATTTGCAACATATTAAGAAAATTCTTTTTACTGTTGAAGTTGTTCCTATACATCCTCCCACTGTTTTTCATTAACATCAATTCCTCCTTCATCATTTCCTTTACCCATCCCTTGCGCAAATAACTCTGACTTGTACTAAAATTGATGAATACCCAAGATACCCTGAAGGCCTAGAAGATCTTAAGCATTTGGAATTTAAAGAATTAGAAGGAACTAGAGTTGTGCATGAAACTAAGTCGGATGATTTTATTAGTTCTTATCCTAAACCGTCAAAGTTTTGAAAAATAAACATAGGGAGCGAGGACCTCACTAAGCTAGCTTCCATAGGGGATTACAGGGACGTGCAGATCGAGATAGAGATACAGGATCTGCTGCAGGAATATGAGGACCCATTCCCTACAAATTTTTCAAAACTAAAATGTGTTAAGGGATATTTAGATGATATGAGGATAGAGTTAACTCTTGAATCAAGAATAATTGAACACAGGGCATACGTTATGAACCCCAAAGTCAAGGAGAAAGTAAAGAAGGAGATTGATCAGATGTTAACAACTCGAATGTTTTTCCCTATCGATAAGGATGAATGGATGAGTCTTATCAACATCCAAACCAATAAATATATGGAGGATATATGTGTTTTTGTGGACTATAGAATCTTGAAAACTGCTTGTGTATATGACCCCTTTCCTACCCCCTTTATCGATGAGGTATTGGATCAAGTAGTGGGAAATGAAGCATATGCCTTTACAAATGGGTTTTCTTGATACCACCAGGTTCAAATAATTGAAGAGGAAAATAAAAATACTACCTTCACTACCGAGTGGGGATCATTTTCCTATAATGTTATGCCTTTTGAGATCAAGAATGCCCCAATAGTGTTCTCTCGAATAGAGATCAAAGCATTCTACGACTTCATTCATACGTTTCTTGAGGTATACCTGGATGATTGGACCGTGTACAACTTACTCAAGGAGCACATTGAGCTATTATGGTTGATGTTGGATCATTGCAAAAAACTAGAGATTTCCCTTAATATGAGAAAATGTAATTTTTGTGTACCATTTGGGAATCTTCTAGGACACATAGTTTATAGTGAAGCATTGCTAGTCGATCCTATGAAAGTTGCAGTAATTCTTAATATGCCTCCTCCTACTATTGTTAAATAGTTTTAAACTAATTTGGGCCATAGTTGATACTACCGTAGGTTTATTAGGAATTATGAAAGTATAACATCCACTTTGGAACAACTACTAAAGAAATCCAAATAATTTTGTTGGACTCAATATTGTGATAAAGTGTTCGACCTATTGAAATAAAAGTTGAGTACTACACCCATTTTAAGTTATCTTAACTGGAAAACTGAGTTCCATGTGCACATTGATGCCTCTGAAATTGCGTTGGGTGCTATTATGACACAACGAGAGGAAGGAACTATCAATCATCCTGTCTTCTTTTCCAACAAAAATATTACCCAAGCTGAGCACAATTATACTACAACTGAAAGGGAAGGTTTGGCAATGGTTTATGCTTTACAAAAGTTTATACAGTATTTTTTAGGAAGTAATTTTAAGTTTTTCACTGATCACTCTGATTTGAAGTATTTGGTTATTAAACATGTGTTAGAAGGTTGAATTTGCAGATGTTTGTCGTTATTTTAGGAGTTTTCTTTTGAGTTCATTGTCAATCATCATAAACTAAATGTGTGACCAGATCATTTGTCTACACTAGAGTCAAGAGAAACTGGAAAATCTATAGATGATTAGTTTCCAGATGTGGAAAATTTTCCTATCGATGTTATTCCTTCAGATATGTTAGAAATTTCATTATTTTTAACAATTGGTACTATGTTGGAGGGATATTCCGCAACTCAGAAAAGGAACCTAGTGGTTTCTTCAACACAATATCAACTAATTGTGGTCCAATTGTAAAAATAGGATTGGATAGAATCTCGTGGAGCTATGTTCTAAACCATGAAATATATGATATTTTATGGGAATGTCACAGTGGAGTTGCAGGAGGACATGTTGGTGGTAAGACTACTACCAAGAAGATATTACAAGCGAAGTTATGGTGGCCTATGGTGTTTAAAGATGCTAAGGAATATGATTGAGCTTGCGATGTATGTTAGAGAGTGGGGAAGCCCTCTTGTCGTGATGATTTACCTCTACACCCATTCCAAGCACTACAAGCATTTGAAAAATGGGTTGTCGATTTCATCAGTTTGACAAATCCCCCTGCCAAGAATTCCAAGGAAAGATACATAATTACAACAAATGATTACCTAACTCGATGGGATGAAGAAAAGATTGTTTGATATTGATTTACCACCACAGGAGAATGATTTATTTTTCACAATATTATTACTCAGTTTGGTTTTCCTCGAAGCTTGACTAGTGATCAAGGATCCCATTTTATCAGTGAGACTATCGAAACCTTTACTTGAGAATTTTTAATTCAGCATCATAAGAGTAGTCCCTCCCATCCACAAGGTAACAAAAGAATGGAATAATTTAACAAAATCTTGGATATGGGGCTCACCAAAGTATGTTGCGAAAAACAGGATGACTGGGATGAGCGAGTCCCAGTTTTTTTATGGGCTTACTAGACTACCATGAAGCGATTGAAAATGTATACTCCATTTCAACTAGTATATGGTAGAGAATCAATTATTACAGCTGAATTTCTCACCCCAATTTTATTCATTGCACAATATACTAGGATGACATATGATGACTCATTGGTTCAATGGATTGAGGAACTAATGATACTTGAGGAAGTTGGGTTCTTAGCAGATTTTCATCAAGTCATGGAGAAATCATGGAAAAAGGCCTAGCATGATTGAAATATAAAGTGTAAATCATTTGCGCAAGGTGGCCTCCTACTATTATATGACAACAAGTATCATAAACATCTGGGGAAGCTACAAATGCACTGGCTTGGCCCTTTCATAGTAACATAAATATGTGATGGTGTAGATATTGAATTATCACAACTCGATGGAATTCTTTGACCTGAATGGGTGAATGGCGTATGCCTGAATCCCTATTGATATGCCTCATAAATAAATTTTCCGTATGCTCCTCTCTACAAGAGTGAGTTTCATAGGTAGGCTTTCTAATTTTGTCTTTGTTTTCTATTATTGTCCTTGTTTTCCATTTTTGTCTTTGTTTTTTTGGTTCTATTATTAATATAGTGAAGTCATCTATGCTTACATGTCCTACAATTAAGTTTGATTTTCAAGTCATTTATCTCAAAGATTCACTTTTTGGTCGGGGAGGTCTGACTCACATCATCTCGTACTTAAGGTTGTTAAAGTTTAACTCAATGCTCTGGTGTCATCACATGGGTTGTTAGAAGCCATTAGTACCTTTCACTTATCATCATGTTACTACCTGTCATAGTCAATTAATTATTAACACATGTGCTTCCTTTTTTCGGGTTACCGTCGGAATGCTCATTACTTTCTCGCATTGATTGGATGTCTCGTAAAAAGCTTTTTGCTTATGCATTTAGTTTCCCAAATCACGATGTGGATTTTGTCACATTCAAGGGATTTGGTCGGAGTTAATACCCACTATTGTCACCTTATAGAATTCAATTCATGTTCATCACATCAACCTCCACATATTTCTTATAAATATGCCTTTGGTCACCAAATAAATATTCTTACATTATCATCACGCTAATTGTATACTCATTCTTGGAGTCCAGTGAGCGATGTGTGAACTTGTGTCTGCAACCCCGTCCCTCTATTCTCTGTGTTTTCCTCTGTAAGTCTGTTAGGATTGTTCACATCTCTAGTCAGGGATATTCCCCCAAAGTTACATCTCCAATCATAATGGTTGTCCCATACGAATTCATCGATCCACATGTCAAATTTTTATATGACTTCCATGGGAAGGTGGAACAGACTTAGCTTATGGACATCAATTCCAATGATGCTTCCTAGTAATCGTCTATATTGGTTCATATATTTATGTAATGCATCACCTTGTCGGATGGTGATTTCCAATGGAAGTGGAAGTAATCATTCCTTCCCCTGTACGACAACACGTTGATGAATTTACGGGAGTTTCCAGTGTTCGACACCACTAGAGACACTTCTAAATGTACCAAAATTTTGATTAGTCGAGCCCAAAATACCACATTGTGGCTGGACAAGGGATACCCCATACATGTCGAAGACATCCACCAGTTAATAGGATTTTCCATGACAAGTCAAAATGTATTACAGGACTTCCAAGGGTCAGGGAAGCATGGTAGGTTAAAGGGTACACTCAACCTATAAAACCTATATGGAACTCGTTGGGGAGGTTTTGGTGATCATATTGATCCCATTAACAATGCATAGGTCCATTTTTCTTTCTACCTCATCACTGACAAGGTAACTGTTAACGTTGAGTAAATTGTAGGGTTGAAAAAAAATCTACAAAGGTAACTTACAAACCAACTTTAAGACTGGAAACTAGCATTTCCAATCTAGAGAGGGATCTCTATGAGAGTTGATCTCTAATAGACATGTTTCTTTTCTTGATGGCTAGATTTTAAACTTTAAGGAAAATTTTAACAGTTATGCTGACAAAAGATAGTGTTTCTAGGGCTATGGAGTCAACCCCTAAAAACAAATAAACAATGCTTGGGAGATAGAACTCCTCAGAGGAACAAAGGCTAAACAAAGTGATGAACTTCATTATTTAATTTGATTATGTATGGAAAAATAAGAAAATAAACATACAACAAAATTAGAGCACCATAATGGATGAATTATGATATTAGCTGGGAAAACAAACATAATTTAAATCGGTTCAGTCTAGAGCACCATTTAGATGAATTCGAAACTTTAAAATTTACCAATTTAAACATAAGAGAATTGGAAATGAATATGAATACAGAGGAAATACATACAAGGAGAGATACAATATTCAAAGCATCACCATTAGAATCTTTTTCTTAAGGAACTCAAGACTTTTGCATTTCTATTTCTTTAGATTCAAGAAATTACACAGAGGATCAATATATATATATATATATATATATATATATATAAATTTTCCCACGCACCCCCCCAGTTTACATCAAAATAGTCCCTATATATAGAAAGTAAAGTTACACTAAGCTGCTAGGAATCAAACTACTATCTCCTAGAGTTGTGGATCTGGTTTCTTTCAATGAGAACAACAACCTTTACAAAAATTATCAAAAATAGGAAAGTTTATCTGGAAATCATAAACTATCTGGGATGTTGTTTACAATCATAAATTCTTTAGGAAAATCATAATGATATGAATGCGATGAATCATCATGCGTATTTCTAGACAACACTATCACCACTGTGCGTTAGATTTTGGCTTCTATTGCGCAACTGTTGGCTGTGAAATATGTGTAGTGATTTCGCATTGTGGATCTTCATGTAGAGGTTGCGCACAGAAATCCAGCTGCTTGTAGAGAACTAGATCATCCAATTTGTCAGTAACCTCTTTGTCCAAATTCACATGAAGTTGCAAGGCCCTATTTGTCCTTCTTAATGAAAATATTTTTGTTTTCAAATTCTTCATTTGTCTCAACAAAGCTACATTTATTTTCAATTTTAATTGAGAGTCGAAGAGAGATGCACATGCATTGTCGATAGCTGGTCTACATTCCTTGAAGTGTTCCATGATTCTTTCCTATGATATCTTTTTTTCCTCCCTAAGCTCAACGATGACGTCTTGAGCCTCTATGAGATGTTTTTTAAGCCAATTTATATTATTTTCTCTTGTTGTTGGTGAGGTAGGAGATATCTCACCTGTTTGACTCTATGTCGCTAGTGTTTCAATAATATTTTTTGATAGCTTCCTTCTCAATTATTTGTTTTCTTGATAAAATTGGGCTATGACATATTTAGATTTCTTTAGTTGTTATTCCACTTCCATAGTATTTGCATTTTCCTCACCTAACTCCACCTTCTTTTCATCAATTCCATTGTTTGCACATTGAACAAGATCTAATTGAACTGTCGGTATGGGAAATATCCTAGCGGAGGACCTGGTGCATGGTTTACTGGGAGCTTGGATATCCTTAGTTTTATCAGTAAATATTTACCTTCTTCTCTTCTAGGATGTTGGCTCACCGAATGATGAGTCTTCCATTTCTTTCCCTTTTCTTCTTTCAGTAACATCTCCTCTTCTTGCCTTTGAACTATGAAGTGTTGATTTATCAACAGATAGAGGAATGTCTTCTTTAGTGTCTCTCAGAATGTTTGTCGAAATCAGAAAGGAAGTCCATTCCTTGTTCAAATTTCTCATCTCTTCAACCACCAACATATTAATTAATGAAAAATGGAATAAGTTGTTCTATGGCTGATCAACTTTGGCCTTGACATTGTCTGCCATATTTCCTAGGCTTCGACACAATAAGAAAGGTAAGTTTAAGGGATTTCTCCCTATGAAATGCATTAGTAAACTGATGTGGTATGGATGCACCTTGTTGAATCTTCCCTCACAAGTGAACTATTTCCTGATTATCTTCAAAATGTTCTCAAAAGGTTCGAGGAGATACTCTCTAGGAATGTCGGTTCCAACTTTTTGATTTCGATATTTAGGCTTGATGAAATCCATATAACATGAAGTGTCTAAAGGAATACCTTTAAACCATTTTTCTCCCTACAGAGGGATCTCCGTCGTAGCTGACATAGTTTCCTCTGTCACTTGGAAAGTGATTCCTGCAATTGTTCCACTAACACTAGTAAAATTGAGATCAAACTGATTAGTTAGTTGCACATTATATCCTTGAATCATTTCATAGAAACACATACATCTAGTTTGTTCAAAAGACTCCCTGATCGTTGGGTATGCATTTATTAACTTTAAATGTTGAGGTTCAAACCTCACGACCATGCCGCTTCTTTCATTCTTTCTTTTTATTTGGGAAGTTGTCACGGTGTTGGTATATGTCAATTTCAGGCACGCAACAATAAATTATAATAGCCTCTCTGCGCAACGAATAATAATGATGAGATTTATAAAAGGTAAAAAGAAGGTAGCAATAGGAATATTTGCATGGAAAACAAATCAGTAGTAGAAAATTCAGTGCAATGAGAAATTCGGTGCAACAGTAAATTGCGACGGAAAATTTTGGCGCAGAGGAAAACTTGTTGTAGCAAAAAACAACAATGGGAAACTTAGCGCAATGAAAATCTCAGTGCAACAGTAGGTAGTTCAGAATAAATAAGTTTGAATGTGAGAAGAAACAACTCGTTCCAAAAATCTAGTTTGGAACGAGCTCCAAGAAAACTTTTGAACAACGGCTGAAAGCAATGGAGGCTACCCAACAAAATCAAAATAGTAGACTTACGTAGTGACTGACAACAAATAACTTTTATGCAACGAAGGGCTTCAGAGCTTGCTGAAAAAACTATGGACGACGCATAAATTGTGAAAGTGATGGGCAAGCATGAATAGTGACCAATATTTATGCTTGAACGGATAATAAATGAAATCATGAAAAAGTACGGTGAATCCATAGTGACGAGAAGTTCGAAAGAAGGTTAAATATTTGTGTAGTGAACTCATGCAGTGGGTACTCTTTTGAAGTGTGCAAAAGTATAAATGGTAGGAGTTCCATGATTGTTCACTTTTATGACTTCATTATTAGGTAATGATTCCCATAATATCGTTTGACATGACCTTTATCCTAACCACTTGACTTGAGTTTGGTATTGAAATTCCCATTTTTTGACATGACTCGAGATTTAAGAAGATAAACCCTTACAATTCAAACATGAATAAACTAACACCCTTTTTCCAACTTTTATCCAAACTCCTTACTGGAATTTTCAAACCATCCCTTAGCTTTGTCATGAACCTCATAAACTTTGACACATCAACTGCGAATTATTCAAGAAAACTTTGTTTTTTTTTTACAAAAAACTAAGACATGGCTCTAAAACATTGGACAAACCTATGACTCTAACTATAAAAAAATATGGTGCTAATAGTTGGATCCAATGGGGATGCTATCCTCCCGGTGAGGTAGAAAATAACAGTGTTCCTGAACATTGGGGTTTATTTGACTAAAACTTCTAAACTGAAAAATTAAACTCATTTACAAAACTTTCTTGACACAGCTTTGACCAAACTCGGCATAAACTTAGGGATTTCACTTCAGGACTCAATTTTCTATTGATTATTGATTCAAAATGCTTCATATGAAAATAAAATGGTTATTTACAATGACATGAAGAGATTGATTTTTTTTTTTTAAACCAAATTATGTTTGAGAAACCTATCATTCATGGGCCCCCCACCAATAAGATCTCCATTAAGCACACGCAACAAATAAGCATTGTTCCCCTGGTATGTAGAAATATTGAATGGTCCTAGCCAAATATTATCAAAATTTCCATGTTACCCTCTGTCTTCATTCCTTGCATCCCACTTCAGTACCAAATCATTCACCTTAATCATATTCCTTAGTGTGTCTATCAAAATATATTTTCATTTTATCCTGGTGCAGATGTGATTTATTGAAGACATGTTCTCTCATTTGTTGTACATGGATTAATTGGTTTATTTTCCTTAAAGCAACATTGGGTTCAACTTCTTGTTCTTGTAACAGTCTCATCATTGGAAGTCCTAATGAGGTAGGAAAAACTGTTGGATCATGTTGTCATTGATGCCAATGGTTTGATTATTTGGGAGATTGTTGGATCATATGTCATTGATGTAAATGGTTTGGTTTGATTGATGTCAAGTAATTGATTGATACGATGCCCTTGATGAGGAAGATATATGTCCAAGTGGAAACCAATTGATAAAGATGGATCATTGATATGATGCCCTTGATGAGAATGATATATGTCCAAGTGGAAACCAATTGATAAAGATGGATCATTGCTATGATGCATTGATGAAGATGGATCAATGAGTTGACATTGATACATGATGCATAGTTGATATATATGATGCAATGGTGAATTGATGCAAAGATGAATCATTATTGTCTTATCATGGTTGATAAGGTGCACAAATGGATGAACTCCAAAGTGGTCCTGTTATGGTGAAATCCCTCACAGGAAGACGCTTTACGGATTGGGTTGTCCTAGAAGAACGGTTGGAGGACCCATGCTTTCATGTGGAATAATGAGATGAAGATCAATGAAGTTGTTGGTGAAACTATCCTAGATGTATAGTGCTTGGCATGCCATTTCCGGTGGTATGTGGATTGTCACATAACTCCTCGCGGTTTGAGAGTTATGGCTCTATGAAGTTGAAGGACCCCCATATGATGGCTTGAAGCCCCAAAAGGTCAAAGTGCTTGAAAAGAAAAAATCATCATTTAAATGATAAAGTAAAGTGACAATATCAAGATGGATTATTTAAATGATAAAGTAAAGTGACAAAATCAAGAAGGAATATTTAAATGGTAAAATATTGGAGAACTTTCTATTCATGGAAAGTGGTTAACCCTAAAATAAGGAAAATAGGTTAAGTGACCTAGAAATGGGTTAAGTAACCTAAAAATGGGTTAAGTGACCTAGAAGATGAAAGTATAAATAATAAGCTAGGATCTCTTGTAAAATGTACATTTTGGTGAGAATCCTTGTGGATCAATGGAGAGCTTCTTGTGAATATCTTTGGAGTATTGATGGAGAGCTTCTTGTGAGAGAATCTTATTGGTGTGGATCTCTTGAGCATGATTGAAAATCTATTATGAGGAAGACAGGGAGAGGAGGATCTCATGGACGCATCAAAGTTTCGGCAATGTCGGAGATCTTGATGGCAAAAGTCTCGGATTCACAGAAAACCCTATTTTTTTATGCCCACGTGGGCTGTCTGTGTATAGGGTGCATGTACACGCGGGCTGGCTGTGTATAGGGTGAGTGACACATGGGATGATTGTGTATAGGGAGCGTGGACTGAATAACCTCATGGAGATTTGTGTTTGTGTTGGTGCCAAACTCTTGGATGATGAGGAAGGTTCCATATCTGCATTCTATGGCCTCAGATCTATCACTAAGACACTGGTATGGTTACATTATTGTCTTGATCGATGCTATTGTTTGATATGTTGTGAATGCTTAGGGCATTCTTGGTATGGATTCTATGATGTGGCTCAATTTGGTTGATTTGGTGGATGGAGTGAGCATCACTCTTGTGATTCAGTAGTGACATGATTTCTATGGTATACTAGTTATTTATACATGATTGAGATAACATTCATATTGATTTATTGTGGAGAATGAGCAAGCTATTGGAGAGCTTGGATGTGTTGTGACTGGCTGTGGGTCAGTTTGAATAGTGGAAGATAGAAGAGAAAGTGATTGCAGGTTGTAAAGGATCTGAGCATGTGAAGCAAAGAAAAACCCTAGTTGCTCAGAAGCATACGCTTGTTACATCATACACTAGCCACGTTCACATGTGGGCTGTAGTGAGCCAGGGAGCATACACACGCGGGATGCTCTACTGACAGGTCATGTACCTGTTGATAGATTGATATCTGTTGAGGATTGTTGCCTCATCTCAGTTGGTGCTGAGAATGTAAGATGATTCTTGCATATAGAGATGGTGCTCTTGTAGAGTTGTACTCTATTCAGTTGTTGTTGATAAACCCCAAGGATTGTAGTCTGTAATAAAAAGAAAATTGTACATACATCTTGTGTTCTTTGTGTCCATTGTGATGATGACTTGTTGATGATATATTGTTGATATATGTTGTTGATATGTGCCTACATCTAACTGGTTATAAATGACAACATTGTGTAATGAATAAATGTTGAATGCTAATTGATGAGTTTTTGTGCAAGAGGGAAGTTTTGGGAAAAAGAGCCCCACACTCATTCACCCCCCCTCGAAGTGTGGTAGGTGTGTCCTACAAAAAGTGTCTCTCAACCATATATGATTTGGAAAGGCGATGTGGAAATATACCTTTTAGTGTTAATTATGTGAAGCCATAGTGCATATATGAGTTTTTTGTGCCAAGATTTCTTGTTCTCTTTCATAATATTATTAATAATACCATTCAAGATTTTATTAGATGATTTATCCAACCCATTATCTTGTGGGTAATAAGCAGTGGAATGACCAAGAGTTATATTATAGTCACAGCAGAATTTCTCCATTTTATTGGATTTGAATGTTGCTCCATTGTCAGTGATGATATTGACTGGAAAACCAAATCTAGACAAAATATTACTTTCTAAAAATTGAATCATGACAGTATCAATGGATTTCCTTGTGGGGAATGTTTCGATCCATTTGGTGAAGTATTTTGTGGTTGTCAGAATCCACCTATGTTGAGCAGAGGATGGCGGATGAATTTCCCCTATAAAATCAAGACCCCATTTCATGAATGGTGATTCAACAAATATAGGATTTAAAGGTAGAGGAAACAACTTTCTTTTTCCATTGAATATCTAGCATTCATGGTAGTTGGAAACTTCCTTGTATACATTAGAAAAAATACTGGGCCAATAAAACCCTTCCCTTAGTATTTTGTCCCCAGTATTCTTCCAATAATGATGTCCCCCATAGTCACCTTTGTGAAACTCTTTGATATTTTTTTTCATTTCTTCTTCCAACAAACAACTTACCAAGATCCCACCTGGATCTTTCCAATACAGAGAATGGTCCAAAATGAAAAAAATTGTTTCTTTCAACTTAAAAAATATATCTTTGGTTTTGCTCAACCCAGGAGGAGCTTGTAAATTTCTTAATATATAAATAATATCATCATACCAAGGAGAATCAAGGAACCTTTGGGATATATGTGGAATTGTTTCTTCTTCTTAATTTTTTGATAAATCAACAATAAAATAGATTCCCAAAACATCACAATTTGACTACGACATCAATTTTGCAAGCCCTTGACCCTTAATAATGTTTGTAGGTTTAATTTCGAGGTCATATTCCAACATTAATACTATCTATTTTCCCCTTCTCCCTTCAATATGGGGCTGAGTCAAAATGTCCTTTACAGAATAGCGAGGTACATAAGCAATGGCATGGGAATGCAATATATAAGTTCTAAATTCTTTAAGAGATTTCACCAAGGCATATGCTTGTTTTTCCATGATGTCATACCTTAGTGGGGAGTCTCTCAATGTCCTGTTATAATAATATATAGGCCTTTCAAATTTCTGATCATTGTTTTGCAACAAAACACCAACAATGGCATGTTCTTAGGAAAAACAAAACAAGATAAAATATTTTGTATAATTCGGGATGGCTAACACTGGAGCTTTGGTTAGTGCCACTTTAATATCTTCAAAAGACTTCCTATATTCAAGATTCCATTTTATTTAGTTTTCTTTCCTAAGCATATATGTGATATACTTTATGATCTCATCCAAGTTAGGAATAAACCTTCTCAAAAAATTCACTTTTCCTAGGAAAGAATGTACCTCTTTCTTGCTCCTGGGAGTGTCGATCTTCAGAATTTCTTCCACTCTACCGGGGTATATTTTAATCCCTTCCTTTGAAATGATGTATCCAAGAAAGTTTCCTTCTTGTATTCCAAATTTTGACTTTTTCGGATTCAATGAGATGTCAAACTTTCTACATTTCTGGAAAACCCTTTTTAGATGTTTGAGATGTTGATCATCAGAGTCTAAAAATAAAGTGATATCATCTAAGTAAATAACAATAAATTAAAATTTTCATTGGAAAAGGATATGTCCATGGCCCTTTGGAAATTCGCTCCAACATTCATAAGCCCAAAAGGCATTTTTTCATACATGAAAGTGCCCCAAGGTATTGTAAAAGTTGTCTTTTCTTGGTCATCCGGATGCACAATAATCCGGTTGTAACTAGAAAATTCATCAAGCATTGATATCTTATGAGATCGCACCACCTTCTAGAGGATGTAATCCATATTTGGAAGTGGATAATTTTCTTTGAGAGACACCCTGTTTATATTACGAAAATCTACACATAATCTTATCTCACTGCTTTTCTTCCTGACAGGCACTAGGTTAGCCATCCATTTGGAAAATATTAAGGACACAATAATATTGGAATCAAACAGTTTCCATACCTCCTTTTCAATCAATGGCAATAACAGAGAGTTTATTCTTCTCAACTTCTGCTTGAAGGGTTTATGATCATCCTTGATGGGAATTACATGTTGGATTACATTAGTATCATAGACCTTTAAATCTTCATAACTCCATGCAAAGACATCAGGTAAATCCTTCATAAGACTAATATATGTGTTTTTAATTTATGGACTAAGCATTTTTTAAAGTTTGATGATATTTGGATCCTTCTGAGTTCCAATGTTGCAATTTTCTATATCATCATTATTTGCAGTGATTTTAAGATTTTTGGATACATCGTTATTGTCAAAAATATTCTCCAATGGGACCAAGCCTTTGGGAATAATTTTATTTTTGAGTTGCACTATATCTCTTCAAGCAATATAATTATAAAAAAGGTCATCATTTTTTAACACAACTTCATCTTCATTATCTTCACAACAACACTCATCATCAATATTTAAATTAGCAAATGCATCAATCATCTGGAGGAATATTTATACATGTTTTTCATCTTTAAATATTTGCCAATATTTAATGTTATCAGGGATTGTTGTCCTATGCTTGACCTCAATTTCATACCCTTTATTAGGAAAAAATGGAATTTTGAAAACTGAAGCTGAAGTATCCAAATCATCTGCAATTAATTTCCCCCCCTAGGAATCATTGATAAATTGTATTATGAAAACTGTTCAAGAATATCAGGCACTAAATTCCTATATTCTCTCAATCTAGGATGCTTGGACTAATATATACCCTTTACCTGGTTGATAACAAGCTTAGAATCTCCATGTACAACTATCCTCCTAGCACCCAATTCTTTTAAAGTATTCCATCCCAAAATTAGTGCCTCATATTCGTCCATATTATTGGTACAATCAAAAGAAATCTTGTAAGAATAGAGTTTTATACCTATCTTGGGAGGGTTAATCCACACACCAACTCTTTCTCCTTCCCTGATATCAGCTCCATCAAAGCTCATATTCCAGATTTCATCTTCTGTGTTGTTTTGTTGATTTGTAATTTCCTCTACTTGATGATAATTTTTGGCTTTAATAGATATGACAGTTGTTGGATTCCCCTCTTCAAAACTTAAGTCATTATAGAAAATAGAGGAACCAACCTCAGTATCAACAGAGTAAATGGGATGATTACTTGGTTGAGTTTTTCTACTCACCATGTACTTGATAAGTACTTCTGTATACAACCTCCTTTTGTGGCAAAAAACAAGGATAGTAGCATATGACATATCCATTTGCAAAGTTCCATTTAACTTTGCAGCCCAAGATCTATATAACAACATGCCAAATTTAGGAGGGATGTCAACAACCACTACATCCATGATCATATTTTTTGATGGAATGTGAGAGAAAGATACAACCATATCTTTGATTAAACCCAAGCATTTCACCTTCCTTGATTCAAAAGAGAAGAGATCCTTCTAAGGAATTGTAATATCTAGTCCCAACTCATCCATGACAACCTTGGGCACCAGTTTATGTGATGCTCCTAAATATAACATGGCATTATGCAAAGTCATGTCATGAATTTTAAGACTGACATAGAAAGGAGGAACATCATCAACATCGCCACTCTCCTCCACATGTGGGAAGAATAAGATAGCAAGGTGATCATCTTGTACATTCAAAGTGTCAGGGGTTTCTTCCATTTTTACTATTTTAATGATTTGATTTCTATAATCTCCATTCTTAATCAACTCATTAAATGGAACATAAATTTTGATTTTAGCCATTTCACTTTCAAAATTAAAAGTAAATGAATCCTTTTCGACCTCTTTGACGATTGCTTCCTTTCTTACCTTGGTTATTTTCTTGGGGGGTTCTTCTCTGGATTTTACTTTCTCCATTACATCCTTTGTTGAATTATCTTTCTTCGGCTGGATTGAAGAAGGTGTATTAGTATGAAGTTCCCTTGCAGGATTTACCTTTGGAAGATTATAGGAACCTTTCTACTCCTGAGGTTGTAATGTTTCTGAAGTTGCATAATAGCATTGTTGTATCCTTTCTTGAACTATCATGTCTCCAATGACAACATATCATCATTATCTTGCATAAAATTGTCATTTGCATTCATAAATTGATAATGTTCTTCTATTGTTAAGAACACATTTGTTTATGTATCATCACAACAATTCATATTGTCTTCAATTGTTGGATCAAAATCCTCATTTTCATAGTTTTTTTGGAAAGGAGGTTTTATTTGTTGATCACCTTGATTTCTATGATGTCTTTGCCTGATCTAAGGAACTAGAGTTCTTCTGAAATTTTGATTTTTGGGCTGAAAATCAGTTTGATCTCTGGTGGTAGGCTTATTTTCCAAGGACATTCTTTCCATGAATCTCTCCATAGTATTCATCATCGAATCAAATTTCTCATCCGATGATTGAGAATTTGAGGGTTTTGCTTCTCCTTGGACATTCTTGACATCTCTGTCAGGATCATGTTTGATCTTCCCTGATGCCATCAAATTTACCTCTACTTCAATTTCATCTCTCATCATATCGTCTAATGTATTAGATATTCTTTATATTAACAACAAGGAAAAGTCACTATCAAAGGAATCAACATATCGAAGTTGAAAATCTCCAGGAGGAGGTTTAACTTCTATAGGAATTGAATTATAGACTTTCATAAATATGGTTGAAAATGCTTTTACTGTTTCATTTGGTGATCTTTTTATATTATTGTACTAAGTTAGAAACTAAAGATGGTTCTTTTTATCACCCCACCTTGCAAGAAAAAGTGTTTCAAAAAATGCAAAATTAAGGATACTTGTTGCAGGAAGAGATTTAAACCATTTTCTTACTTCTCTTGAACAACATGAGTTTTGCAACCTCATGATCTACTTCCTCTAGATCAAAAAAATAATTGAACCAATCCAAATGTCTTTGGGATGATGTATTTTCTTCAACATTGAATGACCTGATTCTCTGATTATAATTTTGGGGTAAATCATGCAATTGGGCAGTCAAGGCAAGAGGAGAAAATCTGGTTTCCATGGCCCTAGAAGGATTTTGGGCTATCTAGACAGTCTGAGCAGGGACAATATGAATAGGAATAGTCTAAATGGGGACAGTGGAAATCAAATACTGCATTTTCTTCTCATCAAAGATAATTTCATTCAACTTAGATTATGATCTAGATATGAACAAGGTTTGCTCAAATTTTAAATCAAAGTCAAGGTCATCAATACTTTTTAAACTGTCTTTGGGTAATGATAGATTTCTGTCTAGGAAGGAAAATGATTTAACTTTCTTTTCCTTTATTTTTTGCAAGAGATTCTCAGGATCAAACACAGATGCTATAGGTTTTGGACCATGGTTCCTTTTAGTGTAAATTTTCTTAAGAGCTAAGATTTGTTATTTTCTCAACACACAAAAATATGCTACTGATATTTTAAAATGAAGTTTCCAGGGTAATAAAAATTCAGCCAAAAAAGGTGTATGATTCATTGTTACCCTCAGGAATCAAATCTACATTTGTAGTCGTTCTTTCCAGGGAAAATTTTCAATTTTGTCCCCAACAACGACACCAAATTTTAACCTTGAGTAAATCATTGGGATGAAAAGGAATATACAAAGGTAACCTACAAACCAACTTTAATACTGTAAACTAGACTTTCCAATCTAGAGAGGGCTCTCTCTAAGATTTGATCTCTAATAGATAGTTTTTTTTTTTTTTTTTTTTTTTTTT
>ML809288.1:49496-67061 GCA_009831015.1 Picea engelmannii | reverse complement strand
CGAGGATGATAGGTTGGATTCCATTGATGATGCTAACAAAGTTGCAAAGACAACACTTCATCATTTCAGGCCTACCTTCCAAGATTAGTATTTTTTTCTACAATAGTTGGACTCCATTGTTGACACAGAGTGAAATAATTTGTTGGCTACTAAGATCTAGGAGCCTGATGTCAATTCCACATAGGAATTTGTTGCAAGCACCTCAATTTTGAGAGGAAATGGAAGGATCGGGTCACACACTATGATAAGTTTTGTGTGTAGGCCCTTGGCATTTTGTCAGAGTTGGGCCCTTCGTTTATGAGGACCAGGAGAATAAGCCAACAATTTGACTTGGTATGATTCAAATATTGTGGTCAGGGCCTATTGGGCTCTCAATTTTGAAGATCGCCCAATTTTGCAGAAATAATAAAGTTTTGTAGAATAATTTAGTACATCAGTGAGATATCTAAGTGGTGAAAATCTAACTGCAAGTGTGCCAGCAAGGAAAGTATTTATGCACCAGCTGGAGAGCACTGAAAAGAGATAGAACCTTTAATCACATGAGAAAGGGAAGTGGAATCAAGAAGAGACATTTGTGGATGCAAGAATCCAAAGACATACCTGAGAGAAAGGCACAAATATGGGAACATGAAATCAGAAAAGTTTTTTGTTAAGTTGTTGTTGGTAATTTTAAGCTACTGATAGTTTATTGTTGTCAAATTATTTTAATATTGATGTTGGTACGCTCTTGAGTTTTTTTGAGTTTATTCTATGTTCTATCATTAATATTTCACCATTACTATCTATTGTGATAAGTCATTGTTAGGGATTTTGGGGAATGAAGTGTTCTTGCGTAGAAGGATGAGAGTCCAAATCGGGTGAATAATTACTGATTCAGTGGTATAAGCCATGATAGGGAGAATTAATGTATGTATGTTAGGATATGATATGATAATATATCAAGGATTACTCAGGAACCAAATATTTTTTATTATGTGTATGGATGCTTTATCTCTTTACTGCACAATCTGTTATATTATGTGTAATTTATCATTGCAATATTTTTTAACAAGATTATATAATGTATATGTTTATATTTATGTTGCATAACATGGACCATCTAATGAATTTAGTGGTTTAATACTTTTGATGATATGATCTCTCTACATTCAAGTATGGTTTTGTATGGTAATACGCTAGATATGAGGGAGTGTCCTTGATAACTCACTCTATCTTACATAAGCCTCGATTGTGCTTTGGGTGAGACCTCCTTCCCTTGTGGAAGGTTGAATATTACAGTGCTACTAGACTACAATGGTACCTTTGTTGGTAACCTCTAAGAATTCCAATCTCCAATTTTTCACCAACAAAAGCTATATTCAAGAAAGTGTTCATGCTTAGAGTAGATTATAAGTGGATATTTAGGATTGACTTCAGTACTAAGAAACATCTTCCTGGTTTGTTGGAGGATGGATATGATCTTAGGAGTCTTACCATAGAATGAGAAATCATGGAAGAATTGATTTTTAAGTGTCTTCCAGCATATTGTTTGTCTTCTCTTTTCCTCATGCATGTACCAAGATTTTGGAATTGTTCCCAAAGAATGAAAGAAGCGATGTATTCACAGATAGGAAGGGAGTTTCATATATTTCCATAATTTTTTACAGTTCTCAATGTGTGACATTTGGTTATACTAACCATCACATATCTCCAAGGATAGAATCTTACTCTTATACTTCAAATTTTTCCCAGCTGCGGTATCGACATTAGTGGAAGTAACCAATGTTGTATAGTGATATTGACTTCGTCCCAAGTGGAAAGAGTTTCTTTGTGAGTAGCCCACCACATGGTTGGAGAGACTTTAAGGATATTGAAGTGTTGAGATTATTTTTTCTATCGCAACCTCACCCTCCATGTCAACAAGAAATATCTATAAATATGAGGTACCATAATATGTTGGAAACTCCTTGATATCCTTTCCAATCCACCTTACTTTTTAGACAATTACACAACGCCAAGATAAATTTTCATACTTCCCCTGCTGCCAATTGTCCTAAGAAACTTCAGAGTCTTCATCCATAGACTGAATGCTTCGCCAACTTATGGTTCCATATGTAGTGGGATTAATGTAATATGATTAGATTCCTACAGTCATAGTGTATAGTTGGTCCATAACATCTTGTTCCATAGTCTCCTCTTCTAGGTCAGTATATCGTGGACCTTGATATGGGTCTAGAGGCCGAGTGACATTCATAACATCAGATTCAAAGGTCATAATTTCTTTCTTAAGATCTATTATAACATAGTTCTCATAGTTCCATTCAATTCCTAATAGATATGGGTACGGATATGTTTACCCCATTATTTCAATGACCTCAAAGTCTACCACTATTTTGACACCAACCAAATCCACTTCAACATTTTGTAGCCTTCCTACCAGATAAATGCAGTATTAATTCTCCATCTGAAAATTTATAGGAGAATAAATTAGCTTGGGTTTTCCCATCGCTTCCTAAGTCTTCTTTGGAAAGATATTAACATCAGATCCCAATTCCAACATAACATCCCTGATCTCATATTATTCTAGGTGAACATTCAACCAAAATTCTCTCTCACTTCTCCTCTTCCTTCTCTGTATCCTACTTATGTTTCTTTCTTAGCAGCAATGGAATATTTTGATTGAAATTCAGTTCCCAAGGCCCTTTTGATTGTGTTCTACAACTTTCGAATAAGTTGTTCGTCATCCAATATTTTAGAAAATAGATGGAACCACAGATCAACAACTTTGTGTGACTGAACCTCGGGGGCTCCATCTAAGTAAGAAATTCTCCAATGAGTCTTGGTTGGCGAGGATTTTGCTTAACACTTGGTTCTGCAACCTTGTGCATTGTAGAACTAGACAATTGTTTGAACATTTCCACTATGTCCTTAACAAATTCCTTCTACCTTACAGGATCGTACTTGGTGTTCTCAAGAACCAACTTTTGGATCTTAACTTGATGAAGAATTTCAATATTTGCACCAATATTAGTTCCTCCTCTAGTGACAATGTTAATATTGATCACTTTTCCTTCAACTACAGATCTAGGCTCATAAGTTATCATATTATCTCCTCTTTTCCTTGCCTGATCTTTCCTTTTGGAAATCATATCCAAACAATCTTTGGTAGAGTGGGTATTGTTCCTACAATGTGCACACCATGGTCTTCATGGAAGTGGACAATCCCTTTCAAGATGCCCTTTCTCATCATAGTTGTAACAAAGAACCGGTCCTCTTCAAGTCCGTCCACTTATTAAATTTCCTCCACCTTGGCGGAATTCTTAGAACCCTTGAGGAGTGTCATTGACTATGAATGTGGAATGATTTGATCTGTCAGTGAGAGAATCCAAATCTCTACATTGGTTGGTAGTATGAGTAGGTGACCCACAAAATTCACAATATATTGTATTTGGAATAGTGGTATACTTTTGTAGAATAGGGAAGTGCCTCAGAGAGTTCCCATGACTTCTACATATCTTGTACTGCTCATTTCTCTGGCCTCCTTAATTATTCATAAAATCATAGCATTTCATAGGGTCGTGAAATGGCATTGTGGTAGTGACTTTCACAACTCCTCCCAATGGTCCTATTGGTGGAGGTGCCATTGAGTGAGTAGAAGGTCCTACACTCCTAAATATTATAGATTCAATTGATGTATCACCTTCGGTATAACATCCAGTACACCATACCTGCGGTCAATTTTCTCTAGGAAGGGTCAACTCTTAGATCTTGTCAGTTAACGTTGATATCGTACCTTGCAATTGCGCAATATTATTATCTTCAGGTGATATCATCACCTGTAAGCTTCCAGGATATCGTGTCGTAGAATCAATATTCATGGTTTGTTTCAACGCTTCTCCCAAAGTAATTATCCTTTGTTGAGTCAACATGATTCAGGTTAATTGTAAAATCCCTTGAAAAAACAATTCTCTTTAATGATCCTCATTGATATGATTTACTAATTTACCTACTTCATCCTTAAATATTTGGTTATATTCCCATGTGGACTCACCCTCTCTTTTTTTTATCTCTTGCAACTTAGAGATAACACGTTTCTTTGACTAAGGCAACTGAAATTCTGTTATAAACATATGCTTCACCTATTCTAAAGAGAAAGGATTCCCTTTATTATTCCCTAGCTCGATATATTTGATCTACCACTTTAGAGCTCAGGCCCTCAAAGCAGTATTGAAATCAACCAATTTGTTTGCATCTAGAGTTATGTGAGGCCTCCATATGGCCTCACAAATAGACTAGTTTTGTTCAACATCCTCATTCCCTTTACTCCCAAAATCTGGGTATTTGGTAAGTGACCCTACATGTTGATGTGCCATCGATTTAATTGGATATCCTATTAAAATTAACCCCGAGGGTCATGGTTGTGATATAATGGAACACTTGCCACACTTCTATTTTTACTACTACTCAAACTTGTTGGACTAGAAGGATTAGAAATAACAGGATTGATAGAAATATTGGTTGTAGAAATTACTAGGTTTCTATATGGCGCTGGGGAAATGGGTGATTCGGGAATATTTCCTTTTCCTATAGAACAAAATTCTTTGATATGGGGGGTCCTGGTCATTTGTACTGTTGTGCTAACCTCTTGATGAAATCCAACATTTTATAGGATTGTAGGTTCTGAGTCTTATACAACTTCGTTAGGGGTTTTGGATGAGTTTTCTTCTTTAATGGTGGAATTTCTCTTTAGTCTTTAATCCATCTCTTCTGAACTTCCTTCTTCTGGTCTACTTCTTCTAGAACCTTTTCCTCTTTCACCAAATATCACCTTCAACCATCAGCTAGCCAAAATTCCATGTCTTTTTAACTCCCACGACTCTTATAACTATTTCCTATGACTACTCTCAAAGCGGATTCCTTCCATGACTAATTGAACCTCTTCATCACTTTTCACATTTTTTTCATCCACCCCTTCTCAAGAGTAATATCCCTCTTTTTATCTCGTTCATCTCTTGCACTTTTATTTTGATGGTCCCCCATATCTCCCATAAAATATTCCTTGACCCAACTCATGAACCCTCTCATAAATCACCCCCCGCCCCCCAAGAACAAGGGTTTACATTGCCATTTTAGTTAAAAGAACAAGAAACATTCCTTCTTTTACTAATAAAATATTGATCCATAAGGGGATTTCCTACAACAATCTTTCTTGAACTCCTTCTTTAAATATTTCTCTAGCCTTGGAAAAATATTGGTGGTTCTTTGTAGAAAACTTGATAATATAACCTTATAAACTAGTTTTCAATGTTTCATCGAAACCTACACAGGAGACCTAGCAAAACAAAGTACAAACAAATCCTATCAAGAAAAGGATTAAAGATTCAATATGGAAGAATGAGAAAATATTTTCACACTACTCCAATGAATTAATCAATCATCGAATGATACAATGAATGAGGGATACACACTCATATAGTACATAACATTCCATAATTAACAAAATAGAACAACCAACGAGTTATTCTTAGGAATGCATGCATGCATAATAGTGATGGTCTAAAAATAGAATTTCTAAAATAGAACTAGGTCCAGTTAACTAATAACAAACTAGTGAGTTGAAAATATAAATATTTCCAACACCCACTCTGAACATCACTATGGAGTAATAAAAAATGAGTCCTGAAAACTAGGCCATATTAGGTACTCATGTATAATGCAACTAAAACTGAATAAAAAATTATGAAAGAGGGAAAACCATGTGGGAACAAAGCACTCCCTCAAAAGACAATGCATCAAAAGAAGAAAAGGAAGCTGCTAGGAAACTATGTTCTTCACTCCAAAACGATCTTGCAAAGTCTGAAAATTCTTCTCACTAAAAGTATTTATGAATATGTAGAAATGTTTATAGATCTGATGAAGTCCTTTGGAAACCTGTCTTTCCTTGTAACTCTTGATCCTGTGGACCCATATGCACTTGAAAATCTTCCTTTCTGGTGAAAGTGGAACCAGATCCCAATTATGATTCTCTAGGAGTGAGTCATACTCCTCATGCATGGATGATTTCCATAATGTGTTTCTCACAGCCTCACTATAGTTCTATAGATCAAAATATTGAACCATGTAGAAATTCATGGGCATCATTGGTTTAGAAGATGAAAGTATATGAGAAGGATACTCATGTTGAGATCAATTCCTCCTCGAATCCAATGGATTTTGTGAAAGGTCACCTATTTCCTGAAGTTTTGATTGTGCCCACTTGGAAATCTGTTGAAACTCTGGTGTTGGATCCTCATCTGGTTGTAATACCTGCTCATTTCCATGTACAAAATCCGAGTGTATGGAATCATCTCTGATGTCTAGAACTGATGGAAACACAAGAGTCTTTGCATGCTGGACTGATGGTACATGAAAAGTACTCTCCTCATGTGTAAGTAGTAAATAGGAGTCATAGTCAACAGACTTAGTGAATTTGTACAACCTTGATTTTTGATCTACCTCACCAATTGCAATAATGGAATTGCCATGCATGTCAAATACAAAAACTGAATATGATGTAAATTCAACATTTTTACCTTTCTGAGTGATCTGATAATCTGAGAGAATATTTATAGAAATATTTGGGACTTGCAAAACATTATCAAACCAGACATTAGGGAGTTCCACTCTTCCCTCTCCTACTACTTCTACTGGAGTATCATCCCCCGCGAGAATAGGGGGTCATGAGCATGAACTCAAGGAATTCCTCTTTGGCTTCCATATGATGTGATGCACTAGAATCTATAATCCCCGAATCAGATGAGGAAATTATTGCAAAAAGAGAATGTTGATTACCTTTCTTATATGTAGTATCTTATTCCTTCTTCTTCTTGGCTCCTTCAAGAATGAAGTTTCCAAGGTTGTTCTGTTGGAGTACCTATGCCATAAGATCGATTTGCTTCTTCATGCATGTGAATTCTTAATGATTTTGTTTATTGAAATTAGTGCACTTATTTCCCTTCTTCTTCTTCCTGGAATATTAAGAGTCTTTGGAACCTAAAAAATCATTGAATGGTTTGGAATATCCCTCCTTATTTGGATTTGATTCTGGTTTCCCCTTTCCTTTCTGTTTGGATGATCCTTTTCCACATTGCATTGTGAGTGCATGTTCTTTGGGATCCTTAATTAGGCCCATCTGAATGATTTTTTCCTACTCATGTGTGACTGAATCAATGAACTTCTCCATGGTAAGAATTGTCCACTTTGATCCCAAGAGATATCTACCAGAATGGAAAGTGGATACTTAGACAATATATTATGGTCCTAGATTAGTAAATATTTTTAGGATAATTTGGTATACTTGTGTAGACTTATTAATACCACAATATGCCAAGCTCAATATCAAATATTTAAACTTGGTAAAGAAATCCTATATATTACAAAAATGTTTAGGATCTAAGTTATTCAACTCTACCTCAAGCATATGACCTCTCATATCATCCTTCTTTTTGAAGAGACCTTCCAAGGTGGTCCAATTCTCATTTGGAGTCTTGAATGCGGAAACATGAAACCATAAATCAAGAAAAATTAATTCAAGAATAATTCTTGTGGCCTCATCCTTAATTCAAGAATAATTATTATGGACTCATCGCTGATGTAGGTTTCGTTTATGTCTCCATCGTCAAACTATACAATCCTTTCCTTCTGAGTTGGAATTCATCCTTTATCTTCCAGGTAAAAATAAGTGTACGGTTTGATAATTATCACCAAGTTTTATTGAATAATTGGTGTCATATTCATTCCTCTTACTAGTTCTAAAAAACCCAGAAAACATTTTCCCAAGAAATCACTGAAAATAAACAATTTTTCAAGAGTGTCTCACCCTCTCTGAAGGCCACAATGAGACACTCTTTGGAACTTTCAAGAGTTTCTCACCATGTTTGAATTCCACAGTGTGACACTTATTAAGTTTCACACCCTATGCAAGGCTATACTGTGACACTTTCAAAAATTGTGAAAAAATGGTTGTGACATTGTCCAGAAGTTTCCAATTATACAAGTGTTCCTGCTATTGTCGTACCTTTCGACAGGGAGGGGGTGCGACACTTTAAAATATTTCACTTTTTGACAGGGATAGGTTGTGAAACTTTCAAAGACACATATTACGCTCATCAAAACTCCGATTTCCCTCTTTTATGGATTGTCTAGTTTTCTCCAAGCTCGACTCTGATACCATGTCAATGTTTCATGGAAACCTACACATGATACCTAGATAAAGAAAGTACAAACAAATATTATCCAAAAAAGGATGAGAGATTCAGTATGGAAGAATGAGAAAATATATTCACATTACTCCAATGAGCTAGCCAATCATCGAATGATACAATGAATGAGTGATACACACTCATATAGGACGTAACATTCCATAATTAAGAAAAGCAAACAACTAATGAAATCTTCTTAGGAATTCATGCATGCATAATAGTGATGGTATAAAAATAGAAATTCTAAAATAGAACTAGCTCCAGTTAACTAATAGTGAACTAGTGACTCAAAAATAGAAATATTTCCAACATTAGTCTGTACCCAGAATTCCATAGCACACAAGATTTGATGATCTAACCGATGAAGATCTGCTAAACCCTCAGTGGTCCAGTTATATTTTATTTCAGCTCAATCTTTGTATTCTAGAGCTTCTTTCAACCAATATAACCACTAAAATACCTCTTCAGAAAATGTGATCCAAAAGATCTCACACTGGTCACTCACAAGTTCTGAATAGAACACATCACTCTTCACAAACATAAATATTTGTGTCACAACTCATCTTCTTGTTGTATCAATGGGTTGCACATTCTTTCCCACCAGTTCTCAACATCCAATTTGGATATCTAGTGAGGCATCCTATAAAAACTCACTTTAAATATCAGGTCCCAACAACAGAACCATTTTTTGGTTAAAAAATCAAGACCAGGGTTCTTAAAGGTTTCCAACAAATGATATTGTTGTAGTCTAGGAGCATTGGCATATTCAACCTTATGCAAGGGAAGGACGTCTCACCTGAAGTGCATGCGAGACATGTGTGTAGTGAATTGAGTAAGAGACAATGTGTCATGAAATTTGACATTACCATGTTTAGATTCATACATCAATACACAAAGAAATTCACAGATAGTGATTAAATGTTAAATACACTTGACATAAGTAATTGTGCATCATAGAAACCATAGATTCATACATAGTATAAAAAAATTTAGGGCCCAAATAATTATTTATATTTTCAACGTCTCATAAATGTCATACAATAAATACATCTCTCGTACAATGTCTTATGTAGTAGACTTTATTCCTAGATATCCCTTATAGACTCTACGCTAATGTACAAGCACAATAACATCCCCGAAACCCATTACAATTACATCAAGACACTAATAACTTGATCCCACTCTAAACAAGAGAAATATCAGGAGATATCCTATGTTCTTTATTTATTCACTCATTCATCACCTTTGTTCACCTATGTAAACTTGTTTCTCATCGTACTACCTCCGGTTGGGGCTTAGAAATGTCCTATTTTCATCCACCTTTCCCTTGATCATTCTCCACATTTCATCGCCCCATTAACCTTTCATGATATCATTTCCATAAATATACTTGGGTTTCACCTTATCGTTCTCCACTTTATTCATTTTAATATTAAAAGGGAATTTGTGATTAAATGTTATAAAAATGACATGTTTTCATATGTATCTCAAAAATGTGTGAGCTTTGTAATGTGTAGGAATATGAGAAGGATTAATTCAAAAGGAATTCTCGATTACTTTCTCCACCATTTCAATATTTGAGGAGATAATTCAAGCCCATTCCAAGGAGAATATCATGGAGAATCGAGATTTGGTTGGAATATCTTATCCAATATATATAAGAGATATATGTGAGGATTTGAAGGGATTATATTTTGTAATAATGGGAAATAGGTTGAGATAAAAGTGGATCTATAATAATGAGATGGTTATCTTATCCTCAAGGCTCTCATGTATAAAAGAGAGTGATCTCTATTCATGAGGGGTTAATCAGGTGGTAATCAAGTAGAGAATTAGAGTAGTCATTAATGGTAGTCATTTGGATTTGAAAGAAAGGGATTCTTATCTTTGATTCATGGTTTTGGTTTTCATTATTTCATTATTTTGTTATGAAGATTGATTTGATTATTGTAATATAAGATTGCTTCATTGGTGAGAGCTCTCATATGTTGATGTGCCATTCAACTCTTCACATGTTGTATTTTCTTTTCCTTCATGTAGTTCTCCATTTCTAGATTAATTTCATTTGTGCAATTTCTCATTCCTACATTAATTTCAATTCCAAGTCATGTGTTTCAATTTCCTGCATTAGATTAATGATTCAATTTCAGTCGTAGTTTAAACATTAGGTTAGATTAGTCTCGCTTCAATCTTCCATATACTTTGCGTGTTCTTCATAATTTTATGAAACTTGGATTGACAAATTAGATAGTTGGGCAAGTACTACAACTCAATTAATACAACATTAGTTTGGCCCAATATAACGACTGTCGTTCCCTTGTCACGATTGTTGTTCCTTTTGCAAGCAGTGTTGTTCATTTGAACGGAACAATTGTCATTCCTTTTGTTACGATTGTTGTCCCTTTGCATGGGTTGCATATCTGGAGGAAGGGTATTGAAAAAGGAAGGTGAGAACCTATGTAGGCGACAAGTAAAACGCTTGTGCCAGCGCCTACCTTTGGATGATGCATAGAGTTTATATTTTAGGACATATTTAGAGCCCAAAATTTGGCGCCATTGTCAGGGAAGCACGATGGATTGAGGTATTAGTTTCTTTTTCATTTCAATTAATGAAAGTGTGATCTAGATGTGTTGGTAAGGGGTCATAGAATCTCGTTAGATGAGACTCCTCATGTTCTCCCTACCAACTAGATAAAAGTAGTTTCAATTTATGCAAATTTCAATTTATGCAAGAGTGTTTAATTCATGCAAGTGTGATCTAGACATGTTGGTAAGGGGTCATAGAATCTCGTGAGAGGAGACTCCTCATTTTCTCCCTACCAAATAGGTAAAAATAGTTTCAATTTATGAAAATTTCAATTTATGCAAGAGTGTTTAATTCATGCAAGTGTGATCTAGACGTGTTGGTAAGGGGTCATAGAAGCTCGTGAGAGGAGACTCCTCATGTTATCCCTACAAACTAGGTAAAATTAGTTTCAATTTATGCAAGAGTAATTTCAATTTCTACAAGTGTGATCTACATGTGTTGGTTCTAAGGGTCATAGAGGTGCTTTAGTGTAGATTCCTCACTGTCCCTACCAACTATCAAGAGCGTTTAATTTCCACAACTGTGAAGAGTAATTTTTTTTATGTTTTAGCAAGAGTGTTTTTTAAGTTTTTCATTTTCATTTGGGTGTTGTAAGAATCCTTTTTTTTAACATGATTTAACAATGAATTTAAGCTTGGAACAACTCACTTAGATCCTAGCAAAAGTCGGGGTCTCCTCTTTTCTGGAAGAGGAGATCTTGATAGTAGTTGAAATCTTATTCACTCCTCCTGAGGCGAACGAAGAATCAGCATACAAAGAACCTTGCATATTTAATGAAGAACCATTAGGCATGCAAGAGGTTGAGGAGGATAGTGAGGGGCTGCATCATGATCTGAGTAAGACAAACTACGTCTACAAAACCCTGATAGAACGTTGGATTTCAAGCAAGTACTAGGTTAGTTCCACTTAGTTTTCCTTTTTATTTTGTTAATTTAGAACTTCAACGGCTAATTTCGCACGTTCATACATATTCCCGACTGTCAATTGTGAAATTGAAAGATAACATATTTTTATTACTATTCTGTGCATGGCTATATTGGCTATTTGATTACACATAACTAATTTCTCATTTCTAATTAGCGTACTGTAGGTAGGGTTTTATTTTCAAGTTTTTCACTTGCTAGAATAAGTATGCTCTCCTTCGCGCTTTGCACGATCGCGAGGATCAGAAAGTAGGATTACTGATTGATTGATTTTAGGAATTTCAATTAATTGAGGAGATGAAAATTTTTGCCTAATATATTTTTTTCATCTTCCATTTGCTCATAAATTTTTAAAGCCTACAAGATAATTCTTTATTTTTTTTATATAATAAGAGAAATGAATGAAAAGTTGTGCATCCTCCATCTGCAAATCAAAGAAATAAAACAGTAAGTACAGAGATAAATATATATATATATATATATATAATTGATGGTTTAATGGTCTAACGCGCAAAGCCATGGCTACCACATCCTTCACCTTACCAACAAATAAAATATATGCATTTTCTACATAACTCAGAATGGAATTTATCTATGCATGTATTGCTTGCGTAAATGATTTGACATTGTGGTTGCAAAATTCTCCATGTATATTCTGCCCAACTTCATCATTTCTTATCTAATGTGGCGAAAAGAAGATGCTTCTCATCATGTAAAAGCTACACGGGGGATCACAATCCCAAATATGGGTTCTGTATAATAGTTACTGCAGTGTCCAAAGAGGTTGCATGCAGCTCCATTGAGTCCAATTGTTGATTTGGGACTTGCGAGAACATTTATTGTGTCTTCATTGGCTTGCGTAGAGGTGTTACTAGCATACAAACGGTGGAATACCGACCTCCCAAATAATAAAGTTTATTCCCATACGATGTTCCTTTTGACGTTGTACCAACAGTTGGGGGCAACGCCTTTGATGCCTCATTTCGCCTCATGAGATCTTTGTGGAATCATATCATCTCCGCCAAGTGGGCACATTAAAGTTTATTGTTTTATAAAAGAGAGAAATCAATAGAATATCATTTGAATATTTGATTTTTGATACGTCCAACCAAATACATATATTTTCGACGGCCATAGGTTGCAAATCCCATTTATATCTGAAGCATCCCACGTCTATAGTTCCAAGTCGGCACATCTGAATTTTGAAGGTGGTTGTGTGATGTAATTGGTGTTTATTTTGCAGTTTTATGGTTGGAAATCAGCGATGATTTTCATTGGCGATAACATCTCCAGACTCTTAGCTTCCACGTTATATCGAAAATTAAGCGAGTCTCCAAGTGTGTCTCTAACAAAACGTGTGCTCTTTTCTCCTGAAAATTCAGAAAAGTTCACTTGATGCATTACAGCTGGAATATGAAGCCTATAAGACTGGGATATTCCTCTTCGGGTGAACACATGGGGCTGCAACAATTTTATGATCAATACTGACTACGGTTTTGAAATATCTAGTGGCATTAATCCTGGCTAAATCATGTTGAGTTTCAGTCAATTATTTATGTTATCGATAGAGTGGAACTCCATGGTTCTCCTACGGGATAATTTTTTTTTGATGGACAATGGAGAAATGTTCCCCCAACGGATCAGAATAGAGATTATCCAACAATCAACTAATTAGAGGTGTGATTGATGGAATGCTATATTCTATGAGAAGCATAGATGAAAAGGATATAATTTGTGTTTTGGACGTTGGAAGTGGTTTATGGAAATGGAGATGTTCCCAACAAGGCCGAATGGATTCGTTTCATCAATTAGAGGCCAACCATCTTAAAATGTGGATATTTTAATCTGCAGAGGAGCCCACATAGAGGCCTTGAAGAGCTGCGGGAGAATGGAGATCACGTCTAAGAAACCGCAATGGAAAATGGACAAGCAATTGTGAATTGGCAGAGGATGAAGTTCAGATGAATATTGGCAAGTCGGTGATCGAAGGATGTTCGGCCTCACCTCATTATTATAAATATTTGGGAAACCCTTGTGAGTCTTCATCACATAGTTAATATTCATTTTTCAATTATTGTTAACTACACTGTTGCTAGATAATTGGACAACGTTCAACATTAATAAATCTTTGCGGTGTCGAGTGGTTTTCTAGTTCCTCTGGCTAAATCAGGATGACACTTGCAGAGTTTATAGTGGTGTTGGGAGATGCATTGTTCATCATCAATTTTCTTCCTTCAGCTCATGGATATGATGAGGCGTTGGAGTGGAAACATGCACACGCCACTTTCTATGGAGGAGCCGATGCTTCTGAAACATTTGGAGGAGCATGTGGATATGGAAATTTATACAGTCAAGGGTATGGAACGAACACTGCCACTTTGAGTACGATATTGTTTAATGATGGGTTGAGCTGCGAAGGGTGCTACAAGATTCAATGCAGGGTGAAGGCGGATCCACAGTGGTGCCTCCCAGGCACTTCTGTCATTTTCATGGCCACCAATTTCTTCCCACCAAACTACGCCAAAACGACAACGGTGGGTGGTGCAAATGGAAGACATGACCGACCCAAGATTAATGGGTGACATGTTCATTCTCCCCACGGGAAAGATTCTCATCATCAACGGGGCCAAAAATGGCACCGTCGGCTGGGAAGATGGGCAGGAACCTGCATTTTCTACGCTCCTCTACATGCCTGCCGAAGCAATTGGCAAGAGGTTTACAAATATGGCTCCGGCTACAATCCCGAGAATGTATCATTCCACTGCTCTTATGCTTCCCAACAGACAAGTTTTAGTAGCCGGGGGAAATCCCCATTAGATTTATAATATTTCTGCCAAACCATTCCCCACATAAATGAGAGTGGAAGCCTACGTTCCTCCCTATCTGCATTAAATATTTGAGTGTCAATTTGCCACGCGGTCCATGGAGATGTGTTCAGGGCCCCTACTCATTCTAGCTTACTGTGTGTATGTGGGAACTCATGTTCAGTTTGTTTTTGGAATGACAGTTGTCACGATGATATTTGCTATGCTTGGTTTTCTTTCTCCTTCCAACCATGGTGGGTTTATGACAACTATGGTTCTATTGTGGGTGTTCATGGGTTTGTTCACTAGATACTCTTCTTCTCGGTTATAAAAGATGTTCAAGGGCTCAGAATGGACAAAAAACACAACAAAGACTTCTTTCATTATTCCTGGAATTGTTTTCTGCATTTTCTTTGTATTAAATGCATTAATCTGGGGTGAGAAATCTTCTGGTGCTGTACCATTTGGGACCATGTTTTCTTAGTCTTTTTATACTTTGGAATTTCCATGCCCTTGGTTTTTATTGGTAGCTACTTTGGATACAAGAAACCTACAATTGAAGATCCAGTGAAAACAAATAAAATTCCTAGGCAAATTCCATAACAGTCTTGGTACATGCAACCTGTTTTCTCCATACTCATTGGTGGCGTATTTTCATTTGGTGTTGTTTTCATTGAAATGTTTTTCATCCTGACTTCTATGTTGTTGAATCATTTCTACTACATCTTTGGGTTCTTTTTCATAGTCTTTGTTATCCTACTCGTCACCTATGCAGATATCACGATTGTTCTCTGCTACTTCCAGCTATGTAGTGAAGATTATCACTGGTTGTGGAGAGAATATCTGACTTTAGGCTCTTCAACACTCGTTTCTATACACAATATTTTACTTCTTCACGAAACTGGAGACTTTGGTTTTCCTGATTGTCATTCTGCCAAGGTCAAATAGTCTTCAGGTTGTCAGAGTACCAAACTATCCTTCCATCATTGTCTCATCATTGATTGGATCTATGGTTGTGCAAAGAACTTTGGCAAATGGACAACAAAGACCAGACTTACAATGTTGTGCCCTCTGACGACAGATTCACGGTGGCCTGTGTGATAGGTATATGAAAGTTAACATGCATTGTTTGTTTTGTTTTCTTCTTTTTCTTTTATTTGTTTTTTTTTTATTCATTTGTTTTATTATAAAACAATTATAATAACAAAAAAAAATAAAAATTGTTTGTTTTATTAAAACAATTTCTTTTTTTTATAATAACCAAAAAAAAAACATATATTGTTTTTATTTCTTTTTGTTTTATTATAAACAATATAAAAAATAATAATAATATGTATATGTATATAGTAATAAAATTAGGTCAAGACATAATAAAATAAAAATATATATATATATAAAATGAAGATTAAAAATAAAAATTAGAAACAAATTATAAAAATAAAACCAAACAAAGACAAATAAATTACAAATGGACATTTTTTATAAATTCCTGAAAACAATATGAACACATGTTTTTGAAATTTTATGCTAAGCAAGAAATCAACAATGAAACAAATGGGCACACAATGACCACGATAAGAGGTATAAAACACATTTTATTTTTTACGTTGTTGTATTTGTCTTTCTTTCCGCAAGTTATATTTTTGAACATCTCACAAGTTTTCATGCGGGATTTGTACTAAGTTTTTTCAGGAGCATGATCGATCGCATCTTGCTGCTGAAATGATTTTCAAAGATCACAAAACTTTTGAAAAAAAACATGTCTTATTGACTGCTTGAAGGAGTTGATTCTCTTCTTACACATCATGGCGTTTGCAGTTACACATAAACCTTTTCATAAACCCATTTGTGTCATGAATGTCTTCATTTCTCCTTCAAAGAAGATTGGTCATCCCTATGTTGAAGCCCATCTTCCATTGAATTATCCTTCATGACTTCACACACGCCTATCTTTCTGAGTCACATACATCTCTTTAGCTTTTTCAATTCAGTTTTCCTTGTCAATAAAACTATCCAGCTCCCTTTCCATGACTACATTGCCTTGCCATACACACTATTACTACTGATATATTTTCATTTATAGTCCTACCACTCTTTTTATCAGAACTCGCATTGACTGATGTGGGATTCCTTAAGGCCCACCTTTCAAGAAGTCTTGCCCCATCGACCTCAACACCTTATCTGGGATATAGACTAGAGTCTTGTTTGAGTACCTGGAGGCTTCCATGCCTTAATGGTAAGTTCTCTCGCTAACAATCGTGGGAATAAATCAATGTCCCTTGATCGTCAGATCTTGCAAGTGGCTCGACATCAACTCATTCATTTGCACTTCGCAAGATGTACTCAGGTACCTTGGCACTCATTGACATCAATGATGAGTTGCCTCACATTGGTTAATGACATTCATCATTGGTTGGTAATACAATGAATTGTTTTCATGCTCGACATTGACACATTCATTTGCATGATTAGAATTGTACCATCAATTTTAGCAACGAGTGAAGAATATACACTTTTCATGAATCTATCATAAGTTACAGTAGCATGAATTCAACCATACCAGACTACCACAGTTCCACTTTCATACTTTGTCTTTTCCATGATCCATTCAGCAACAGTTCAGATTCCTCCACTTCACATTCTTTGATCCAACAGACAACAGTCGTCACTACAACAATAGTCACTTTTCACATGATCCTGCAGTAGTGACATCTTCCATGCTCTAGTAGCCGCATCATCCATATTCCTATTGCATATTTCATCAACATTTTGTGTAAATGGCGGTATGTTATTTTCTAAACTTTAATCATGTAATTCCTCAACTGCTAGCAATGAATAATTTGGAAAATTCCCTCCCCAATTTCCCTTTCCTTTTCACTTCTACGACTTATGCCACGTTGCATCATGACATGCAACAAGTTAAATTGGGGGGTAAGTGACTTTATTCACTATCATCACTCCATTTTTCCACTACTATCATTCCATTTTTTTCATCTCATTTACCAGTTATGAACATTTCTTTTCCAACAATA
>ML809288.1:32942-49307 GCA_009831015.1 Picea engelmannii | reverse complement strand
AGATAATTCAAGCCCATTCCAAGGAGAAGATCATGGAGATTTGGTTGGAATATCTTATCCAAGATATATGAGATATATATGTGAGGATTTTAAGGGATTATATTTTGTAATAATGAGAAATAGGTTGAGACAAAAGTGGATATGTAATAATGAGATGGTTATCTTATCCTCAAGGCTCTCATTTATAAAAAAGAGTCATCTATCTTCATGATGGGGTAATCAGGTGGTAATAAAGTAGAGAATTAGAGTAGTCATTAATGGTAGTCATTTGGATTTGAAAGAAAGGGATTCTTAACTTTGATTCATGGTTTTGGTTTTCATGCTTTCATTATTTTGTTATGAAGATTGATTTTATTATTGTAATATAAGATTTCTTCATTCGTGAGAGATCTCATATGTTGTTGTGCCATTCAACTCTTCACATTTTGTATTTTCTTTTCCTTCATCTAGTTCTCCATTTTTAGATTAATTTCATTTGCGCAATTTCCCATTCCTAGATTAATTTCAATTCCAAGTCGTTTGTTTCAATTTCCTGCATTAGATTAATGATTCAATTTCAGTCGTATCTTAAACATTAGATTATATTAGTCTCACTTTAGTCTTGCATATACTTTGTGTGTGCTTCGTAAGTTTATGAACCTCAGATTGACAAATTAGATAGTTGGGCAAGTACTACAACTCAATTAATACAACATTAGTTCGACCCAATATAATGACTGTCGTTCCTTTGTCACGATTGTTGTTCCTTTTGCAAGTAGTGTTTTTCATTTGAACAGAACAATTTTTGTTCCTTTTGTTATGATTGTTGTCCCTTTGCAGGGGTTTCATCTCTGGAGGACGGGTATTGAAAATGGAAGGTAAGAACCTACGTAGGCGACAAGTAAAACACTTCTGTCAGTGCCTACCTTTGGATGATGCATAGAGGTTATACTTTAGGACATCTTTAGAGCCCAACACCTCCCTCTTTATACCTTTCTCCTAGCTACTTCTTGGACTTCTTGTTCCTCTACTTTTCTAACCTTTTTCCATTGGAATCTGATGCTTTTTCTTATTTTATAACTTCTTGTCCAGCTGGCGCATGATACTTTTATTTTTCTCTATTGTTGTTACACTTTTAGTTAGATTTCATCTCTTCTAACTAATTTTCACTACTATCCTTTCTCCAACTAGTCATGCAAGACTTTCCTCAAAACTTTGGTGTTTCCGCTAAAATCAACACTTCTCAAAGATGGAGGGCCCAACAATACTAGTTGGGTGTGTAATATCTCCAATACCACCCTTGAACGCTACTAGGGAGTACACAGTGAATGGGTCTCGACAAGAATCCATATTAGGTACCCATTTTACAATGCATCTAATAAATATAGAACACTAAAAAAAGAAAAGAGGGAAAACCTCACGGGAAAAACTTCCCCTCAAAACACAATGCTAAAAAAATAAAGACAGCTACTAGGTAGTTGTGTCCTTCACTCCAATAAAGTCCCGTAGAAAGTGGAATTTATGGTCATTGAAAGTGTTCATGAATATGTTTATAGTCTATTTATAAAAGGGACAATACTACAAGTCGATGATATCATCATGAATCAACTCTCTGATGTAGAGCATGTGGATCTTGATGTCTTTTCTTCTCTATAACTTCACTATATATCTACAAAACATCAGTGTGCCCTAATTATGGAACCAGACGACATTCATATGATGGAAAAGGATACCAAGTTCATTAAGGAAGTTATGTAGCTAGATGGTCTGAATGGTAATGTTGACTTCACCTCTATACTCAACCTCTATTGATGAAAAATAAATTGTTGATTTCTTTTTACTAGACAAACAAATGGGGTTGTATCCCAAAATGAGAACATACCCTGAGGTGGACATGTGATATTTTCTATCACTATCCCATTGTTAATATGTATAGGCGATGAATTCCAATGTATATTCTAATGCATAATGAATCCCATGAGTGGTGGTAACTTTGAAATATCGAAGGATGCGCTTGGAAAATTTCTAGTGAAACTCATGTGGCTCCTACATGTACTTGGAAATTTCTGCCACTGCATACAAGATATCTATATGGGGGTGAGTGAGATAAAGAATAATCCCCACTAGTTTAATATACTTGGTGTTATTGACCAATGGTGTATCCCCACCATCCTCGATCTTTACCCTGAATAACAAAGGTGTGGCTGCCACCTTACAATTGGTCATGTTGAATATGACCAAGATATCTCTAGCGTACTTTTCCTGTGACAAATTGATTCCTGAATCATCCTAGATAATTTCAATACTAAGGAATAAGTGTAGTGGACCCATGTCATTCATTGAGAACCTATCATGCAAAACATTCTTGACTACAACAATAACTAAGTCTTTGCTACTTGTGATTAATAGATAATCTACATATAACACTATAATCAACAAAGATTTAGAATTTCTCAACATATAAACATTGACATCAGATTTACAAGGAATGAAATTTTGAAAAAGTAAGTAATAATCCATTTTAGCATACCATGGTATAGGTGTCTCCTTGAGGCCATAGAATGACTTCTTGAGTGAGAAAACTAGAAAGGAATTATGTATGTACCGCTCCAACTGCTCCATGTAGATATCCTCTTTGAGATCATTGTGAAGAAATGCATTATACGTGTCCATTTCTTGATCCTCCTACCTCCTTGTTGTTGTAATAGTGAGAGCCAACCGAATAGAATCCATCTTTTCCACTAGATAAAATGTCTTATCATAATCGATCCCATAGACTTGTTGAAATCCTTTTTCCACCAATCTTGATTTTCATTTTCTACCAAGTCGATTTTATTCTTTATTCATTTGGTAGACCCATTTTCATCTGATAAGATTGTGATCTAATTGAGGTGGAACCAATTCCCATGTTTGGTTCTTGATGAGGGAGTTAAACTCCTCATCCATGGCTTCTTCCCTAAAAGGATTCCCTTCATATTCTTCATAATTATGAGGTTATGATGCTAGAACCATGTAGCAATGCATGTGAATTACTAGTTCTATGGGTGTGAGTGCATGAGAGGATTTCTAAAATTGTGATCTCATCCTCCTCGGATCTGTAGGATCACCCAAAATATCGCATGTTTCCTATAGGGTAAAATGTGCCCTTTTGGGTGTTGGATCTGTATCTTTGCATGCATGTTCATGATCTTATTAATCTGATTATGAAATCTGATCTGAGTGGTAGGATGCATTATCTCTAATATATGGTACAAGAGGAAGCATGTAAGATTTTGCATGTTGTTCTCGAGATGCATGTAAGATGGGAATTTCTTCAAACCAAAAACTACTTCCAATGATTAACTTGTTTTTTGAAGGATATATCAGTCTGTATCCCTTTACACCCTCGAGATAACCCACAAATATGAATTATTTTCTTTGAGAATCAAAATCCTTACTCTTTTCTGAAGGTATGTGGGCCCATGCATGTGATATAAAAATGTGGAAGTGTGTCATTTCCAATTTCTTACTGCTTGAGGCTTCAAAGAGTGTCATGTATTTCACAAATTTGTGAGGATATTGTTTTTTCATGTACATGGAAAAATTGATTTCTTCAACCCAATATTTGGAGGGAAGGGACCTTGCATGCAATATGCAACTTGTCATCTCTTTCATAGACTGATTATTCCCCTCATCCACCATGTTATGCTATGGAATGTATGGAATTGTGTGCTGCAACCGATTAGTTACTTCATCACAAAGATGTTTTGAATCCTTGTTTACACACTCCCCCCATTATCTATGTGGAGTATCTTGATCATGTTCCCATACTTATTCTCTGCATGTGTTTTGAAATATTTGAGATACTCAAACACTTCATATTTTTTCTTGAGAAAATATACCCAAGTGTGCCTTGAGTAATCATCAATAAAATTCAACTCATATATGGCCCTGCTCATGAAAGGATGAGGGACTGGCCCCATGAGGTCACTTTGAAAAATATCCAAGGGAAAGGAGGCCCCCCATGCCTTTCCTTTCTCATTTTTTTCTTGCAAATGCTTGCCAAGAACACACCCTTTACAATCTCCTTCAAAAAGGTGTATATTTGACAAGCCTTTCACCATACCCTTTTTTTTGAGTTGTTGCATGTTCTTGAAATTTTTACGACCCAAGGGGAGCATATATAAGGCTAAATTTATATGATATGACCCCAAGGGGGGGCATATATGGGCCTAAATGAGCATTTAATGTGTAAACATATATGTAATAGGGTTGGCCTAGTAGTAAATGGGCCTCATGTGCAAGTGTGAATAGGTATATATAGAGATCATGTATTCATTATTGGAGATGTTAATTGTTAAGCCCTAATTCGTAGCACATTGCCCCTTAATTGGGGCATATTACATTAGTATTGTTGTTTTAGTTATGTTGGCTTGGCTCCATTAGTTGTAATTGTACCTCCTAGTCTCCTATATATATACTAAGGATACATTTTCATTTGGAATCATCTTGTAATTTTGAATTCATATGATGTATAAGGAGGATTCCCCCTCGAAGAGGCTTATTATTTGAATTTGTCTCTTTGTCAAGGTGTTAAGTACTTATTCTGAGGTTTTTATGCTATTTTCATATTTGGTTCTTAACATGAATTGTGATGTATGAATGTATTTTATTATGTGGAGGAGATTCTCCTATTATTTAACGATTTATTGTGTAAATTATCGATCTTGGATTTTTTTCTCAATTCTCACATTTTTTATATGGTCTGTACTTATATTAAGTTATGATAATTTAATCATTTGGATCATTACATTTAGTATCAGAGCATTCATCCTAGAGTTTTGTTGCCTCAATAAAGACATCTTGGAATTTTTTCTATAAAGTTTTTTTGGGGCTACTTCAAAAGGAAAAAACTGGAGGTTGTTTGGAAGAATTTTCAAGGTACTTTTGGTATAAATTTCAGCTTCTGGGTTGTTTTAATTTCAGAGACACACCCTGTGGAAGATAGAGTTTTTGACTAGTCCTATAACTAGTCTCAAAAAGGTGTTTCGGGTAAAAAAGTCATAACTTCTTCATAGAGGATTCAAATTCCATGAGAAAATTTTTATTGGAAAGAGTACATTCCTTATTATTTGTTGTGAGATTTGTATAATCAGATATCAAATATTGGGCACGTGGAATTTCGTACATGTTCGCTCTCCAGAATAGGAAAAAAAATAGTAAGGTTTGGGAAAGTTATCATGACTTTCATTTGGCACACCCAATTTTGGTCATAACTATGGAATATCAGAGAATAGATTTCATAGTACTACAGGTCACAATTTCATACTGATAGGGGATGAAATTTCATAAATACATTCGAAGGAATTTTGGCCAAGAGGACATACTCCAAATCAAGGTTTCAAAGGTATGTTCAGTTAAAACTACCATAACTTTTTATTGGGATGTTTGGTTGAGATGATTCAAAATAAATTGGAAAGAAAAAACTTAAAATAGCATATTGGAACAAGTATTACAACTATTTGATATCAATTGAGCTTGTGAGTTGAGGATTGGGGTTAGACATCACTTAAGAATCAATGGAAATACCTAAATTTAGAGGAGATGATGATAAAGATGAAATCGATCCCAAGGATTGGTTAAGGATGATAAAATAAAATTGTAAGGATATTTTTTAGGAAATACTTAAGTTTTATGGTGTAGCTTATAAGTGGTGGAGAAGCATTGATCAAGATATTATACTCCACTCCACATGGGAATAATTTGAAAAATCCTTCTCAAATAAATGGATTAAGGATACAAAAATGGAAGAAATGCATATAATTCAAGATGAATTAAAATAAGAAAAGGAAGAGATTAAGTAGAAGGGTGAGGATCTATCTAAGATATGATCCCTTAATGAATCACTCATTAAGGATATTAATAACTTAAATCAAGAAAAGAGTAGTAAAGCAAAGTGGGAAAAGGATGATTCAAGGGAATATTTGAAAAACAAAAAGATGGATGGATATGTATATTATGAGACCATAATAAAAAAATACTGGATGAGGTTAAGAGATTGAAGGAAGAAAGGAAGAATTGTCAAAATCAATAAGAAACAAGGATATTGGATAAAGAATATACCAAAATACTAGAAGAGGAAATTTGCAAGAATTTTGAGGAATCCTTAAATGTAGACGAGGTAAAATCAGAAATGCAAGACATAATTGAAGAAGGGCTTTAGAATTTGATAGATGGGGTAACATTACACATTCAAAAGGAGAAATAAGACAATATAGGTCAATAGAAGATACTTGAAGAATTTGGAATCCATCTAGAGGATGTATATTCCAAATATGATGGTTTTATCTCCAAGGATAGAGTAATCAAGGACCACACAAAGAGGATAAAGTATTCCATTGTATCTGAAAAGAATATATATGAAATGGGTGTGCAGAATGAAGAAAAACCATCAAATTTCAAACCATATTAACACCCTCATTATTAGGAAATATTTCAAGGAAGACAAGAAGATCAATATCGACATTATCAAGGAAGAATATGGAATAATCATCAATATTCATGTAATATGGCATCATAAAACCATTATTCAACAAGATATTATCATAGACCAAGATCTACTACAAATTAGAGAAGCTTCAACAATGATACATGAAATCAAAGGAAATAAAATTATACAACAACCAAACAGCAAGGATTATGACAAAAAAGAATTGATTTTGGATGGATGGATCATCATAAATGGATGGAAGAAGGAAGGAACATAATAAAATCATATTACTTGGTTTCATCGCATGTGAATCCTTTAATTGCAAAGCTTTGAGGAAAAATATTTTGGAAGGAGGGTACTATTTTATAACCCATGTGGAGCATATATAGGGCTAAATGTATATGATATGACCCCAAGGGGATGCATATTTTGGCTTAAATGTGGATGTAGTGTGTAAATATATATGTAATAGGGTCGGTCTAATAGTAATGGGGCCTCATGTGCAAGTGTGAATAGGTATATATAGAGATCAAGTATTAATTATTGGAGACATGTGAATTGTGATGTATAAAGGTGTTTAATTATTTGGAGGGGCTTCCCCTATTCTTTAAGGAGTTATTGTGTAACTTATCTATCTTGGAGTTGTGATCCATGCTCACATTATGTACATGGTGTGTACTTTTGTTCTGTTATGAGATTTTAATCATTTGGTTCATTACATAAATTTAAGTGGTCAAATAGTCCATGCCAAAGCTTACTATCATCATTGGCATGAGTTAGTAGCATTGTATAATTTGATTTAGCAATAAATTTAGAGAATGTGTACAATATAGACTGTTGATTTACCTTACCAACAAAATTTTGATAATTGTCTTTCATGTCAGATATTGTCATGTAATTGGGGGTGAATTCAAACCTTTTCCCTATTCCTTAATGTGTGATTTGGTAAATATAATGTAGATTTACAAAGAGTTTTAGAATGTGCAAGATATTCTTGAAACTTCCATTTTCGATATCTACTCACCTTTGTCCAGATACTTCTACTGGAGAGTCATATCCCATTAGAATGGGAAGACCCATGCATGATTTTAAAATTGAAAGGAAATATTTTTTGGATGCCATGTAGTGTGATGATCTTGAATCAATGATCCATGCATATGGAGAAGAATCAATTGCAATTAAACCTTGTGCATTACCTTGAGATTCTAGTCATTTTATCTCAATTTCTTCTTACCATGATCAAGAATGTAGTCTCCAATATTGTTATGTTGGAGTGGTTGTTCCATGAAGCCAATGGTTTTATTCATGCAAGAGAATTCAGGATGATAGCCATGATTGTAATAACCACACCTTGATTTCCATTTCTTTCCCTTTCCTAACTTTGATATGGAAGATTCACTAGAGGGTTTTAAGTTGTTTCCCTTTGTTGGATTGGGATCCTTCTTTCCCTTTGATTTATAATTGGATTTGGAGTTTGACTTGTTTCCTTCATGCACAACAAGTGCTCAAGATTTATATTTTTTGAGTGTTCCCATGTTTATGAGTTTGTCTTTCTCATGTATCAAGGACTCAATGAATGTTTCCAATGTGGTCATTGTCTAAGTTGCACCCGATGTAATCCTTACTATATGAAATTTGGAGACAAATATAACATACTCTGGATCCAACTTTGATAGAATAGAAAAAAACATTTTTTTCTTGCTTTAATTTATCAATATTGCATCCTTTGAGTTGAAGAAACAATTCTTTGAACCTTGTGAAGAATTATTGGATATTCTCATAATTTATTGGATCTAATGAGTTTAACTCGGTCTCAATAATGTAGCCACACATCTCATCATGTTTTCTGAAGAGTGCCTCTAGAGTAGTCCAAACATTGTTTGGACTTGTGGATGACTCAATGTGAAATAACAATTCAGGAGAGATAGATAAGAAAAGGATACTAAAGGCTTCGTCCATGCAGTTTAAGTATTTTTTTTTCTAAATGGAGAATGCTAGTTCATTTTATGTTTCTATATTTATTCGATATAAGCCTCTACTTCTGAGTTGAAGTAGAATATTTGGCTTCCAATCGAAGTAGTTTTATGGCATAAGAATTGATGACAAAAAAATATTTTTTCTCTATGATTTCTTCAATCTTCTATACCTGCAATAGATATTTGTTGGCCCTTGACCAAGTTTTGGGAGATCCTTGGTCATGTTTGACCTATTTTGGGACTTCGACAGCCTATTGAATATAGAGCGCAAGATGAAGCAGAGATCGTGGGATCTCGGCCCCTTTTTGGGTCCTTTTTGGAGTTTGGGATTATGTAATGGGTATGGGATGTCGTCCCATGGGTTTACCCATGTTTAGGCCTATTTTGTAAAGTATAAATAGATGTCTAGGAAATGGAAAGAGGGGAATATATATTATGTTAGGCCAATGTGCTAAGTGCTAGTGATCGATCTATGTGATCAAAGGACTGTAAGTGCTCTGTGCATATGGTGTGAAGCTTGCAGAGCTGAGTGTAAGCAACTGTAGAAGGCTTAGTGCTGTAACCTAGCTCGGGGAAGGAGGATCTGGTGAGGTGCACACAGATATCCTGTCTTATGAAGAGTAGGGTTTTTGAGGCTCTATGCATGTAACTGATTAGAAAAAGATAATAGAAGAGAAGAAGAGTTGGTGGACGTAGCCCCAAGGGGGGTGAACCACATATATGTTGTTTTTCTCTGCTTTGTGCAATGTGTTGATGTGCTTATATGTTAATGTTCTTAGTGATTTAATATAGATCAATGATATGTCGATTCTTAGTGCTTAATAACATGGATGTTATATCTGACTGATATATACATGCTTAGTGCTAAATCTGTTAATACCTGATCTGTTTCGTCATGCTAAGAGTTGTTAGATGCTAGATCTGGTTGGATACTGTGATGATTTGTAATTAAAGTTTTTCTGCGTTATTACCAAGAACTGAATGTTGATGAATGTTTACTGCTAAGTGTTATGTTAAGCGTTAGAATCAGAGATCTATGTCCCATCCAAGTTTACAGACATCTGAGTCCTACAACCACCCCTGCCTCTACCTCGGGTGAGACTTAATTTTCTTTGTAGGTGTTGCCGAAAGGGATGATAGTTAGGGTTTTGTTGGTGCATTGTTGTAGCGTTGAACCCTGGGTCTTCCCCTATGACAACAAATGGTTCTGTTGTTGGGACCTGAGACTATGATTCCTGGGAACTAAGGAAGAAGAATATTTGTGTGAAGATCTGACCTGAAACTGTGATTGCTGGGAATGAAGAAAGAAGAATCTTTGTGCAAAGATCCGACCTAAAATTGTGAAAGCTCAGTGCATAGATCTGTCGCTCTAGTGCGTAGTACTCTACTTAGTTTGTGAATCTCTGTGCTAAAGAAAAGAAGTCTGATCAAAAGAAAAGAGGTAAGATTTGTAAGCTTTATGCTCTGATAAAGGTAAGAATAGCGAAAAGTTTTAGATTTGAAACATTTTTCCTCTATAGAAGTAAGATAAGCAGAAAATTTTGTTTCTAAAGTATGGATCTAGACATGTTTGATAAGATTTATCCTAGATTGGAAACTAGGGAACTGATAGAAGAAAGAAGATTTGGTATGAGTAGATCTTATAAGAATAGTGAAAAATATGTTATACCTATGTATAGAAAGAATTTTTGGACTAAAAAATGGATGTAGGATCCTAGAAAGAATGTTTTGTAGGTTAACCACTATGATCCTAGTGCGCAGTATAGGAAAGGTTGGGGATCATTTAAGAGAAAGAGAGGATTAACCCTTTTTTATAGTTGCAGAAGACCGGGACATCTGGCTAAGGAATTCCCTAGTAGAAAACCTAGTTGCCTCTGTTGCAAAGCTATGGACCATGAAGTTTTGGATTTCCCTAGAATGATTGCTTAGCTTGAAAGGATGGATATGAGACAAGGAGACCACGAGCAAAGTCAAGAAACTAATATTATGACAAAACCCCAGAAAAAATCAAATAGAGTATTGCTACATATGAAAGAAACCCTTAATAATCACCGATATATCAGTTTATCAGAGGTCTTCAAAGAAAAATAATGCATTGAAGTAAGAATATGAGACTTTCACATTGAATGTATTCTAGATGAGGAAACACAGGTGAATATCATGACAGAAAGAACTTGGGAAGATATAGGAAGGCCTGCTATGATTCCTTCATTAGGAGGAATAGGACTATTCATAGGAAAGTTGATAAACCTATGTGGAAATATTACCTAGATATCTATGAATGCCAAGGGAAATTCGACAGAGGAAGAATTCAAAGTTGTTAAATTTATTGAGGACAACACTCCATTTACTATGTTTCTCGAAAAACCTTGGATTGAAAGAGATCAGACCAGAAGGGAAGAAAAATAAGTCTTAGAACAAAATAAGCAAGAGCTAAAAGATTTCATGACTAGGAATATCACACACTTGATTGAAGAACAGGAGAACAAAGCGAAGATATTTAAAACCAAAGAGTGGAATGTCGAAGTGGGAAGAACACTAGAATACCCAAAGAATAATGCAGTACCTATTCTAGATACAGATAAAGTATTACCCCTAATTTCTAGGAGAGAATATCAACAACGCGAAGTTACTATGCCAAAATAAGATACGAATTAGAATGGAAAAAGGAATTCCACTATGAAGCCAATCGAAAAGAAGGCTATAAAACTAAGTAAGAAGAGAACTAATATTGAAAAATTACAGAAGGTTCCTGAGGGAACTTCGCAGAAGGAAACTTTACAAAATTAGAGCTTCGCCGGAATACCAGAACAACATCACATAGCACTTCACCATGGCGAAGAAATATAGCCGTTAGAGACAGTATAACCATTCGAATAATGCCCCGAATGGGAAGGAATGCATTAATGGTTAGACAACTTGCCACCAGACCGTTGGAACTGCACCGTAATGGAAATAACTGAGTTAATGAAGGCTTCTTACTTGTTGCAAGAGATCTGTTACCAAGTATCTATTTATCCCGTCGTGCCACCCACTGAGAACACTTTTTATAACTGTGAATTTGAGCCCATAGATTAGTTGATTTTCACACAGTGACCATCTCACTTTTCCCTTCTATATCATTTCATTGAGAGATTACTCTCTGACCCTGAGATTTCCAAACCCAAACATGTATGTCGAACGAGTTCAGCATGGCAAAGAAAATTTTCGAGGAAGTTCTCATCGACCTCATGACCGAAAGAGAAATGTCGATGTGTATAGGTATACAAGCTTCATCGACGAGAGGACTGCAAGCCTCTCCGTCGAATGATCATGGAGCCGGATCATCCCGACCATCAGCAGAAAAGAGAACCAAACACAAATATGGCCTATCCAATGTGAAGTTGATCCCATCTATATTACCCGACTATATCCTGTCTCTAGCCGGCGCGGTAAGTCATGATAGTGTACCTAGAGATTTCGAGTACACCATGGTCACTTCGTATCTCCTGAAGGGGATACACGTAGTTCGAGCGTAGAAAGACAATATCGTAGCGTTGAAGTTCAGTGACTTCAACCTCAGAGATCGCAAGAACCAAAACGCGCTCACCCCATTTAGATACCTGACCAAAACGAAGGGAAAGGACTCAAAAATCATCCCTCAACCATGGACGATTAACCTCGCACAATCCACCTTATTGAATTTCATGAAAATCCGACACTTCGAAAGACACCAGGAAGTCAATGACTGTGTCAAGTTGCTACTGTCATGTTACCATGGTGGCTATTTATGGCTAGACCTTCGTATTATAGTCTATCAAGCATTGATCCATAGGATCACAGGGTTGAGTATGCAAGGACCTGACCCACACGATTTCTACCCAGGAAAAGCCATAGATCGCGTGCTAACACATAATATTAAGGACACATACGACTATGTCGAGAAGGGGACATGAGGCTACAAGGTAACCTCCATCCAAAATGGTGCAGTGTGCCTGGCATGTCAGTTGATAGATGGAAAAATGGTATGCAAGAACCAACCCACACAGGTCACGGGCTTTGTCGTTGACCTTGCAAGGAAGTGTGTAGAAGGCTTATAGATGAATTGGGTGAAGTACCTATTCAATCAACTCGAACTAGACTGTCGCGAAGCGCAGGATCAGTGATATGAGTTCCATTTCAGCTGGCTCCTAATCCTTATCTCTTTTGCTGCCTGGAAAATTCCAGAAGGTGCGACCTTCCCAGAAATCGAGCCATTTGAGCTGCATGATGGGAAGTTCGCTACACTTTGGTACTCAAGCAAAATGAACAAACAGTGGGAGTTGAATGTTGTTTTTCATACTTACTACCTTCAATTGAAGAGAGCCATCGAAGTTGAGACTCGCATGACTTCAAACACCTTATAGAGATTCTGACCCTTGATGAAGTTCAACGTAGATCGACATTTCATTTACATTATGGCACGAGCCGATGAACATAAGGATTAGTTGCAATCATAATAAAATCTCAAAGAAGAGGACCTTGAGGAGATCACTAAGGACTAGTCGATAGACCTCCTCATTTCAGCAGACCCTACAGAGATGTCTGACCCTGACAGCCCAAAAACCATGCATGATACACCCGGACCCAACAAAACAAAGAAGACTGAAGAGGTCCAAGACCTAAGCAGTGCCTCAGGGAATACTTCTTCCATATCACCTGAGTGAGGATGTGATGGAGATGTAGAAGAAATTAAGGACAGAGAATCTGAACAAAATAAAGGTGAAGTAACATCGCCCAGAGATGAGGCTGACCCCTTGAAGAAGAGGAAGGTTTCTTCCGCGAAACCTTCCTCCCAAAAGAAATCAAGAGCCACCGTGACCAAGATGAAGACTACACTTACTCATGATGACTTTGACTTCATCATAGTAGATCTAAACGATGCTTCACTAGAAATCATGGAGAAACAAGGATCGAAGCAAGAGGAGATGTATGATATAATTGAGGTCAAACTTTGAGGGGCATAGTAGTCTCTTCAGTCCAGTCATGCACTCTCCACTGCACCCCTACCATCAGGAGAACAAGAATTTGGAGATGAGCTAGCCCAACTCCGTTGCCTAGCATATGCAACTAAATCTCACATTTGGTGAGCGCAAGAGGAAATAGAACAAGCGACCTAGGAAGTACGAGTACTTGTAGAAGATTTCTCTCCAGAAAAAGTTTGACGAGGAAAAAGCACAAATGCAGCAAGAAAAAGAACAGTTGCTCATAGGGAAACTCGAGGTAAAAGAAGCATTCAACATAGCACTTCACTCTGTGATAGGCTTAGAGCCACAGGTAGAAGACCGGGTTGAGAATCAAGTAGAGAAGCTCATGGAAGCCATCCAGCAGCTACAACAAAGAATAGCAGATTTAGAGCTTCGCACAATGCCCAACACTCCACAGGATGTAAGCGATCAAAGAGAAGCGACTGCCCATAGCACAGTCGAGAGAATAAAGGCTCTTGCCATGGAATGTAAGAAACTCAGTGACCACAATGCCTAGACTTATGAGAAACTCACTAAGAATGAAGAACTAAAGGCACTGGAGTCACAACTCCAAGAGGTGAAGAAGCAAGTAGAGACAATATAGGCGCAGTTGAAGCCCCTGTCAGCTGTGGAAAGAATGAAACGATCCCAAGAGTAGTGCACTTCCTAGTAGTAGGTTCACTCCATTCATAGAAAATTCATGGAAGTGACTCAAAAACTCCAACCTGTACAGGACGAGTCTTACCAACTTTTCACAGAGATCGAAAGTTGAGGAGCAGAACTGGAGCAAGTTGTCGCTGCAGTAGAACAACATCTAGAAGAACCCATGAACGAGGAATTCATCCAGGAGTTCGATGTACAGGAGGCCATGGCACAACAACAAGTCGAAGTAGTGCGATCCAAGATTGAGGCTTTCAAAGAAGAACTACACAGATCTGAGTGACTCAAGACGAGTCACGGGTGAGTGTTGGTGGCCTGTTGGACCTTGACCAAGTTTTAAGAGATCCTTGGTCAAGTTTGACTTATTTTGGGACTTCAACAGCTTGTTGAAGACAGAGCACAAGATGAAGCAAAGATCATGGGATCTCATCCCCTTTTTTGGTCCTTTTTGTTGTTTGGGATTATGTAATGGGTATGGGATGTCATCCCATGGGTTTACCCATGTTTAGGCCTATTTTGTAAAGTATAAATAGATGTCTAGGCAATGTAAGGAGGGACATCTATGTGATTTTAGGCCAATGTGCTAAGTTCTAGTGATCGATCTATCTGATCAAAGGATTGTAAGTGCTCTGTGCATACTGTGTGAAGCTTGCAGAGCTGAGTGCAAGCGACTGTAGAAGGCTTAGTACTATAACCTAGCTCGAGGAAGGAGGATCTGGAAAGGTGAACACATATCTCTTGTCCTATGTGGAGTAGGGTTTTTGAGGTTCTGTGCATGTGAATGATTAACGAAATATAATAGAAGAGAAGAAGATTTGGTGGATGTATCCCCAGGGGGGGTGAACCACGTATATGTTGTGTTGATCTGCTTTGTGCAATGTGTTGATGTGATTAGTTCTTTAATATAGATGAATGATCTATCGATTCTTAGTGCTTAGTAACATGTATGTTAGATCTAACTGATATATACTTGCTTAGTGTTGAATCTTTTAAGACCTGATCTGTTCCTTCATGCTAAGAGTTGTTAGATGCTAGATCTGGTTGGATACTGTGATGATCTGTAATTAGGGTTTGTCTGCGTTATTACCAAGAACTGAATATTGATGAATGTTTGTTGCTAAGTGCTCTGTTAAGCATTAGAATCATAGATCTATGTCCCAGCTAAGGTTGCAGACATTTGAGTCTTGCAACCACCCCTGCCTCTACCTCGGGTGAGACTTCATCTGCTTCGCAGGTGTTGCCGAAAGGGTCAGTAGTTAGGGTTTTTTTGGTGTGTTTTTGTATCATTGAACCTTGGATATTCCCCTGTGCCAACATTACTTTTTGTGCCTTCTTCCTAGCACCTATTGGATATGATACCATGTGAAATTGGGTTGAAACCTACACAGATAATCTAGCTAGTAACAATGAACAACAAACTTGCAAAATTGAGAGAAGAATTGAAGAAAGAATGAAAGAATTGTATTAGCCAAATGAGGGAATGGAAAAATACATGTGATATACTCTACATGGATGAAATAATGCACCATAGTAGTAATCTAGACAGATGTGGACACACACTTGCAGAAATTTTAGTGAATTTCCACCTAGTCCTAGTTAACTGGCCATTGAGTGATCAATTAACTGGATCACAAAAGTGGAGTGGAGATAATCTCATGAATACACATGTGTAGCACTCTCTTATTCTCATGCATGTGAATTTCACCCTCTTGGTTATGATCCCAAGTTGATTTTTCCCTCTTGGTGATGATCACAAGGTGAGCATGCAACACTTGGTGATAATACTAAGGTTTCCATGTGATACTTGACTCTAATAGTATAATTGAATTACAACTAAGCAATGAATTAAGAGGATGTGGCGCCCTCATCTAGGGAATAATATTCTCATCTAAGGGATAATTTCTCAGTCCAAGGGGTACCTTCAACATAGACAAATGAACTTAGGTAAATAAATGCTATGTGGGTTTGTAATATCTCCAATAAATAATGGATTTTACATATTGGTTAAGCAAAAAAAGAGGCCATGTCACACCTTTGTAACATCCCGCTCTGGCACACTGAGCGAAGTTATTCTTTGAGGACACTTGCTCGCAAGTGATCCAGATTATTATGATATTAAAACATTTGTCTTTGATTATGATACGTCATGGGTAGATGACATGTTGTTTTACTACATTGACATAGACAGGTGCTAGTGACTCGGTTTTTCTGAGTGTGCAGGGTTTTGGACCTTGAGGATGCAGAGGCATCGATGGAACCCCTTGTACTCCGGATTGAGTTAGGGAGTGTGCTATTT
>ML809288.1:8744-23004 GCA_009831015.1 Picea engelmannii | reverse complement strand
GGGGAAAGGAGGAAATTATAAAATTTAGGAAACTAGGGAAAGGAGGTAACATAAAAAGGGAAAGATGGGGAACTTATGGTAAAAAGAGGGAGGTCAACTTAGTAAATAATCTGCATTTAAGAACCTTCTATATTGAACTAAATTAGCAACTTCATTATAGGGAAAGCCTTTAAAACCTGGAAGGGAATCTAGGGACACCTAGGAGTAAATTTAGGAGTAACTCTAGGTGGGTGAGGGAAATAAGACAATTAATTAATAAAAGAAAATAATTAAAGGATAAACGTGGGGGATGGATGACACTTGTATGAAGGAGAATTTTTAGGGAAATATTTTTAAAACTTTAATTAAATGAGATTTAGGGAAAGAATGGAAGTTCTAAAACTCTATAAAAGAGAGTGAGGAGAAGGAAGAGGGGATAAACTGTTAGCATAATGTTACGCTGCCATATTAGTGACTTGACTAATTTACTTGTGGGAGTTGGGATTTCCCAGCTTGAAGAGGAGTGGTAGCTCGGCCTTGCGAGGCGAGCTGGGAGCCAGACGTACCCTTTGGATAGTGTGTGGCCCCTTTGTGGCTCTGGGGGATAAGGGGGAAGGAGAGTACCCCTAGCATTGGATAGGAGGTATCGGTGAGGTCTCGACGGTCAAAAAACGGGAGTGGCACGGAGCATGCAGACAACACTTGGAGCAGGCGAACATGCAACGGTATGCCTTTCAGTTGAATGATACAATGTGTAGGATGTATGATTTATATTTGTAGGTGTTTTACTTGTGATTGTATTTGGTTTCCTTGCACAGGAAATCCGATCCTCTACCCTGCTTGATTTTTATGACAGACTTTATTTGTCTTGATCGATTCTTGAAGATATATGTTTGAATTTTGACTGGAGTTGCATGTCTAAAATGCATTTTTGTTTAGAATTTATGTACTGAAATTTTATGTAATGAAATTTTAGGTTTAGAAATTATGTAATGTAATTTTATGTAAAGAAATTTATGTATAGAAATTATGTAATGTAATTTTATGTAATGAAATTTTTATGTTAGGAATTATGTAATGTAGTTTATGTATGGTAATTTTGTTAAAATTGACTGTAATGCATTTTCTGTTTAGAAATTGCATGTCTGAATTTTGATTGAATTTACATGCTGGACTGCATTTATGTTTAGAATTTACATGGTTGAATGCATTAATGTTCGAAATGACTGTATTGCAATTTATGTTGGAATTGGTTGAAATTCTTGAAGTAGTGCATTGTCTGGACAACCATGCACAGGATGAGGTTGGAGGCATTGCTAGGAATGAGGGGATTTATGTTCTGGTTTTTTTTTTAAACTTCTTACGTCGTTTTCATCACCAAAACCTCTAATTCATTCCAGCATTCCATCTTTCTAAAGGATGCATCATTTGAATAAGGCATATGTTACGATTGGCAATGAATCTTTTTATATCGTGAATGTATTGCAACTTGATTTAAAAGCATGAACCGAGACCGTTTAAACTCGCATATTTTTGCCTCTGCTATCCACATTAAAACCATTATTTTGCCTCTGCAACTGTAAACTAAAAACCATATACCTTCACCCCTGCAAACTGTGTGGAAACCATTTCTTTTTCCTCTGCAATTGTAATAAAAAATATCTAATTCAACCCTGCAATGATTATCATACCATGTCGCCTCTGCAAAATGTATGAGTTCACTTCTCTATAAAAGTTGTATGCACCCTTCCCCTGTGATTTGTATAATCGGTTGCCTGGGTATTTACCTTGGCAAGTCATATTAAGTGTGACTATGAGGGGTTCTCTACGACACTGCCAGGATAATTTTCCATCTTGACAATTGTCGAATTGATAATGGTTTCTGAATTTTTCCAGTTTGACAGTTGCTAATTGATTTTGAAATTTCGTGATGCACTCGCATCCTTTAGTCCTTTTGTGCCGATTTATATGTTTTTGTTTGTTTCCCTTTTATTTACTTGGTAGCCGTGACCTGGTAATCCCTATTTTTACTCCATTTTCAGCACCTCTCACAGCCACTGTATTAATGGCTAACGACAATGTATTAAAACCACGTCTTTTTTCCTCTGCACATTTCTAAATTTAATAACTTCGCCTGTGCCTTGTATAAAATTGCTTCTCTGCATTGTTGTTTACACCCTCCCTCGATGGGCCATATAAACTGGCTGTCTGCACCCTTATCTCTGCCAGTTGTTTGTTTCCTTATTGACTCCTGTTTATGCTGCCCCTGATTCGCAATTTTCTGGCATGCACTCACGACGTAAATTTTTCTAGTGGTTGACTTTAAGCCTTGGCATCGTGGATGGGCCGTTGATTTTATTTCTAACGATACGTAATTGGGTATAGCATTGTGCCAATGTAATGCTACTATGATATTCGTTGTTGTAATATGTAGAGGTGGTGTCATTAATATATTATCCTTGAATTATGTAAGGGTATTGTTATTGCCATTTAAAATAAATGAAATGTTAGTGTTAGATAATATATGAGATGTAATGTGTTGTTCTTTTAGTTGCAATGTTATTGTAATAAAATTTAATTACATTGTTACCTTCCGGCAATATATTGTTATTGTAATATATAAAGGTAATGTCAATGTAATATTTTGTTTTTGAATATGTAAGGGTAATGTCATCGCACATAAAATAAAATGTAATGTTAGTGTTAGATAACATATAATAAAATGTAGTGTTATTGTGTTTTATTTGCAAAGATTTTGTAATCAATGTAATGACATCATGATTTTAGCGTAACGCTATGGAAATTTTATTATTATTGATGACATAATATGTAAGGTCCTTGGAACTAAGTGCCATCATTTATTATGATTTAGTAAACAGGGATTTCACATTTAATTAATTTACATTATTATAAGGTTGGGTTGGGTAACTCGTCGTCTATTGGAAATTAAATGGAGTAACTGATCTATAATTAATGCCAATTGAGTCGTAGATAATGCCTTGTCTTAATAATGGTTGGTTGTTATCTGAGTCCTTCTAACTTGTGCCTTCCGTAGAGGATGTGGTTGTTCACTTAATTATGGTTGTACTTGGTTGTAAACTTTTTGCTTAGGTTTCTAGTGTCGGGCGGGATGTAGACACCTCCATGTTCCTCAGAACAGTCACCAGCCCTGAGACCTTAAATGGTTAAAATCAATGGGAACTTGGGCTTGAGCATTTCTTATGTGTCTTGGAGGTCCTAACCATTGCAGGGTAGGAGGGGCGGGTAGTCAGTCTTATTATTTTCTTCGGTTGATTGTTGCTCATTGCTGGCAGATGTTGATGTGCGTCTTATATCTTTAGGTTGATATTGCAGTTGCATGCATCATGATTCATCATCATGTGGCGACGCAGAGTATAATGTCTTGTTACCCTTGTACACACGCACACACAAAAAAAAAATAAAAAAATTTGCACTTGTTATAAGAGGTTTGCCATCATAATGAGGAGGATCATTACAACCTTGAAGATATTTTGATACTTATAGAAGAAGAGGAATCACAGACCTACCATAGGAGGTGGTATTCCTTACCCCACGACCTCCAAATTAGTGATCTATAAATTGTAGTGGATATTTAATTAGAGAGTTCATCACAACATATCTAATACAATATTAAAATATTTATTGTGAAGGTTAATTTCCTTTAGATTTGAGATTCTTTAATTACCTGTTTTCTTATTAAAATGTATGAAATAGATGAAATGAAAAAAATAGAGAACATAATAAACACTCACACACCATCTACAAATAAACACAATATATAACCTAGGAAACCCAATAAGGGACAAAACCCAGCTAGAAGGTGAGGCCATATGCTCTCTTTTATTCATGTGAATGTACAAAGAAAGAGGCACTCTCTATGGATTTTCCTTTGACATTGTGGCATGTATGGATTCTATAGAATATATCCTCCTTTTTAATGATCTCAAAATAGAATTCCTAGGTTCTCTTCTCAATTATAGAACAAATTCAATGTTAAACAATGGAACGCCTTCTCCTCCTAGTGGTTCGGTATTTAACATTACTCGATAACCATATAGGGGTAGGGTTTTGACTTCCTCCACTCTCAATTGTGATAAGGTTTTGTACCTTCTATATATTCATAAAAGTAAATACATGTATGTCCCCATATGCACAAGCAATGGGGGCTAACGTGGTATCCACTCATACCATGGTATTCAACATATTAGGTTAACTTGTAGGAGGAATAATTTGTGCATACGAGCTCAAATTCATGTATGATTCAGGAATTGGAGATAGATGAAAGTGGGTATGTCATGGAAGTAGTTTGGATGCAAGGAGGAAGGATTGTATGCTATATATCATTTGAAATATTTCATGGGGAAGTCCTCAACTACCCTACCTATGAGAAGGAACTCTATGTCCTGGTTCAAGTTGATGAGAATAATTTGAAGCACTATCTAATGGGAAAGGATACCATCATCCAAAAATATGGAAAAGGATACTAGATTTTACAGTATTTGCAAGCCCAAAGTAAGCTACAACAAGCCAAGCATTACAAGTCAATGTGGTTTTTACAAAAGAATCATCTAGTCATCAGGTATAATAAGGGAAGCACAAATAGGTTGGTAGGTATTCTTTCAAGGCCACCCACATTAAATATTATAGTTTTGGAAACTCTAATGCACATGAATCCTTTTATCCATGATGCATATAGAGAGGCATGCATAGAAGGCAAGGACTTCAAGGAAGTGTTTTAATAGATATAGGACCAATTTCATATGGAAGAAGGTGATGAAAAGGATGACTATAATTTATAGAATAGGTTACTCTGTAAGATTGAAAATATCTATGTCCCTAAAGGTGAACAACTATGGATTATCAAAGTGGCTTGCACCTCCAAGTTTGTAGGACATTTTGGTGTTGAGAAGATAGTTTCCAACTTACATAGGTATGTGTACTGGCCCATAATGCAAGAAGATGTAGCACATTATATAAGAGGATGTATATTGTGTTGTAATAACAAACCCAATAATAGGAAGAAAGTTATATACCATCCCTTACATGTACCCACTTGACCTTGGGAAAGAATTTCCATGGATTTTGTGGGAGGTTTACCAACAACCAGGAAGAGACATGATTATCTATTTGTGGTAGTTGATAGGTTTAGAAAGATGTGCATTCTCATTCCTTGTAAAAACACCATCAAGGGACAAGAAGCAACAAACATGCTCTTTGAGTGAGTCGAGGTGCACTTTGGAATACCAAGGAGCATCATATCAGAAAAGGATATCATATTTCTCAGTACATTTTGGACTACATCGTGGGAGAAGGTGGAAACTAAGTTGAATATATCTACAAAATTCCATCCATAGACAAATGGGAAGACACAAGTAGTCATCAATACTTTGGTCCATATTTTGAGGGGTTACAATCAAAATCATTCGAAGACTTGTGATGAAACGCTGAACTACATATATCACTCTTATAATAGAGAAATCCACACTTCTATTGGTAAGACACCTTTTGGAAATTTATTTGGATGCTTTTCACCTTCATCCTTGGATGTGGTATATGGACAACAAAGAGGAGTGAGGGAGGACCTCACGAGAGATTCATTGAGAGAAGAAACATTTTTTGAGAATATTAGGAAAATCTATTTTCAAGTATAGGATACATTGAATAATTCATAGGAAAAGACAAGGCTATACATGATCAACATAGAACCAAGAAGTCATTCAAAGTGGGAGACAATGTTTGGTTACAACTAAACAAGGAAATACTATAGGGTCCTTGTATGAAGATCATGTCTCTATGGTATGGGTCTTTCAAGATATTGGAGAAGGTGGGAGATGAGATATCGTCTAAAGACTCAATCCACCCCCATACATGCACATTTACTTAGTATTGAATATGGAGAATCTCAAACTTTATTGTCCTTCCATGTTGGATTGGGGGGAGGAGTAAGTCTTACCTTCCATAGAGGAATTAGAACCAAATGGTCAGGTATATTTGGTAGAGGACACAATTTTGCATAATTGGTCCATAACTATAACATAAGGGAAACATGAACTTTGGAAGATTGGTTTGAAAGGAAAAATTCCATGCAGAGCAAAGTGGTACTGTAACAAGAAATTAGAGAAAAAATTTCCTCACCTCATTCGGTAAATATTTTGGGGACCAAAATCCTCCCTAAATGGAGAGGTATGATCTGGATTGGATCATTATATTATTTTTCAACTATATCAATGATTTCAAAGTGGAAAAAATTGGATGAATCAACTTGCAGACTCATTTTAATGGTAGGTCCTTGTTTGTAAAATTAGGGTTTGAAACCTTTCAATTCCATTTTGATGAATCAAAGAAATGTTTTTGTGGTGAAAATTTTCTAAAATTTATCTTATATCCCTTGAGGAAATTCTACACATCGATACCTTTCTAATGGTACAAAAATCACGCCAATCAAAGGTCGTATTAAAAGTTATGTCTTCCACAAGTTTACCTATTGTCTTGATCACTATGGTGTGACTGGATGCCATGCTAGCCCTCATTACTCATGCATATGAGGGTATCCACATATTTACTTTCAAGAATATTATAGAAGTTTCAAAACCTTATCACAATTGAGGGTGGAGGGAGTCAAAACCCTACCCCTAGATGGATATCAAGCGATGTTAAATATTGGGTCGCTAGGAGGAGAAGAGGTTCCATTATTTATCATTGTATTTGTTCCATAATTGAGAAGAGAACCTAGGAGTGGTATTTTGAGAGAATATCATAGGAGGAGAGATTTTGTAACAACCATATAAGATAGAGTGTCAAAGGAAAGTCCACAAAGAGTGACTCTTTCTTTGTACTTTCATTTGAATAAAAGAGAGGACAACAACCTCACCTTCTAGTTTTGTTTTCTCTCATATTGGGTTTCCAAGGTTATATCTTTTGTTTATTTGTGGATGGCGTGTGAGTATTTATTTATGTTATCTATTTTTTGCATATCATCTATTTCAACTTTTTAAGAAGAAAATCAAGAATTAAATAATATGAGGTCTAAAGGAAATTAATCTTCACAGTAAATATTTCAAGATTTTATCATATTTGTTGTGACGATTTTTCCAATGGAATATCCACAACATTTTACAGATCACTACTTTTAAGTCAATATCAATGCAAGAATCAAAACCTATAACTTTCACAGGAAATACTTCTGCAATGCAAACTTTTATATTTTAATATTTCAATTGAGATGAAAATGAAACATATAGTGTAGTGCACAATTAAATCTAAAAAATAAAAGTAGCATAGTTTTGACAAGGTCACTATTTGCAAGCCAAAGCAAATGCAAGTTTCCCTAGAGTTTCAGAGAAGAAAATTGCAAGGGTTCTATTGCACTCTATATTTATTTGAAACATATCATATCATATGTCAAAATAAATATCATAAAATCATCTGTATGATGGCATTGGTTTGGCAGCAATCTAAGTTCTCTGTCAAAAGATATTAACCAAATAGTCCACATGGTCTTCACAAAAAAACTAAGAAAATGTTGATTTTAAATTAGTGATAATTTCAATTTCCATACTCCGATTTGGATGATTATTTTTTGAATGGGATAATTTTTTGAGAGAAACTTATATCTACTTCTATTTCCTTCAAATTCTATACAAAAAGTTACATATTTTGATCTGAATGTTTATGCCTTCTTTTTCCCTCTTTTAAAGGAAAGCTCCTTAAAACCCGAGGAAGAAAACAATTTCTTCCTTGGAGACACTGATTCTATTGTATAGTAACCTCTCCTACGAATAGGTGAGCCCTATAACTAATCTTACAAAGATTAGTGACAAATACAGGATATATCATGATGGATTTTACACACTAGATCTAAATTGTTCATTTAATTTACACTAATGAGGGTAGCAGGGAAGACATACCTTATTCTGGTGGTTTTCCTCATATGATCCTACTGATTCATGTAAAAGAATCCATTCCTAGATCTAGCACTCAATTACTTGCACACAAGTGAAAAACAAACCTCTCTCAAACTCCTTTGGCATAAATAGAATATAAGTGGAAATTAGATCGAATCCACTTTTCTCAAGTAAAGTTAGAACTACCAATGTATGAAAAGAAATGAAAATAATGAAAATATTTATATTAATATATTTATATTAATAATGAAAATAAAGTAGAACAATAACAATAATACCTTGAGACTATTGAAGTACCCTCCTGTCTCCAACCTCTTATAGTTCCTTCCTTAGCTACTCCAACATTCCTCTCTATTTCACTAGAATAATGAATCTCAAACTACAGATCCCCCTATTCCCCAAATTTTCCTCTTCTTATACAAATTTAGAATATCTTAGAGATAGGTTTCATGGAATGTGAATTAGGTTGATCCGAGTCATGGATAGGCTTAATGGCATGTGAAATAATAAATTGCAAATCATAGATAGGTTGGATAACATGTGAACTAAGCAATTACAATAGATGCACAAGTTCCATGCTCAATTATGAGCTTTTTCCAACCTATTATGATATTTTTCTCTATTATGAACATTTTGATCGAGTTCTATGCTCATTTGTGAGCTTTTTCCAACTCACTATAAACTTTTTTCTCAATTATGAAATAATTCTTATTTCATAATTATGGAATGGTGAGAGATATTTATTTTCTTGTGAAATAATTATGATATTTTTACTCAATTATGTAATTTAAATCTCATAACATCTAATAACATCCTTGTAAAACCTATGGTAGCAAATACAAGTGTAACAACGATAAATGAAGGGCATTGTCTATGGAAAGAGGGGAAAATTTCTCCAATGTGATACCTTGCAAGCCCAACATTTTTGAGGTTACAATATGGAAAAGGAGAAGGGGGAGATGGGTGAGGAAGAATAAATACAAGGTAAAGAAAGATTTAGAAAAGAACCAGGAAGAGGAAACTTGCCATAGTAATAGAAAAAAATGGAGCAAGTGACATGTCGCAATAAAAATGTTTTCTTACCATATGTCACAAACCAGAAAACTTTGATGATGAGATAAAAAAAAATTCCTTGTCACATGAGAAATAAATTTTGCCTAGAAATAGTGCAAAGCCAAACTTTTGGGGGAATGCAACACAATGCAAAAGATAACATTTTTGGATGCACCTATATATTTTTACAGGTGCAACAAGCCCGAAAAAGGGAATTTAACCTCAATAAGTGTCAATACGAAAGGATTTCCAAACAAGAAATGACATGTATCTATATGATTTCTATGTACGCATAATTGAAATTTGATCTGTACATATGATGACAAGGCAAGAGCGATGAGGTCCTTTAGAAAAGTTTAGAAAAGTTTAAAGGGCCATAAAATCTTTCTTGGAGATCGGAATTGAGCAAGATTATAGTCATTGGAAATATCTCGATGAGTAGAATACCATCATAAGCTCAAAATTTACTTTGAAAATATATTTAAGAGGAAATTTTTTAATTAATACACCTCCTTAATGTTACCTATGGAGTTGGTTATGTTATAGAGAGAATACAAGTTCCTTTCCTTTAACACTATGGTAAATCATTGGTGTCTATCAATATTGAAATTTCTAATGGAGATGCATTAGTTTACTCTGTTCTTTGTCAAATTCATGGGATAGTCTCATTGTAGCTATTAGGAGTAATACAACCACATTAACATTTGATGGTGTGGTTACATCCTTGGTATAGGAATAAATGAGGAAGAAAACCATGCATAGTCATAGAATGTGTCGGCGTAAAAGTGATCAGACCAGGTTCCTTCTCAAGTTACCAAGAAAAGGTATATATGTAGTCTAGTGCACTGGAATTTTCATCTTCCTAGGAGGAAAGAAGTCTTACTCGAAGCACAACCAAGACAAAAAAGAGAGGGAAGGGTAAGGAGAATAATCAAATAGATCTCTGAAATATCAAGATTCATATTATTCATGTGCAATATAGTTTAAACATGTTGCAGTTATGAACATTTCCTAATTGATAATGGAGAAACAGAGTTGCATCAGAATTCATATGAAAGCTATAATCCTTTAATCATAGCAAACATAAAAGATAATATAGCATACATTCAATAGAATTAGAAGGCTAAATATGCAAGATATTTTCAAAATAATTGGGTCTCCCAGTGTATTATCATATAACAGGTCTCTTCTCAGAATACAAGATCATCTTGAGTTACATATACAATTGGTCATGCCAAAGATAATCATCAAGGGATTTTCCACTACTGCAATACAAGGTTATCTCAATCCCTTGTTCTTTCCAATCCTACAATACTATATGTCTCTATTACATTATCAGTCTAGTTCCTAACCCAGATCTCATGATTTAGCTAAGCCAACAACAACAGTAAGACGAACTAGACTCAGACTTGGACTTGACCTTTCCCAACCTATCTAATATTAACCATGAACATAAACCATTGACATTATTACAATCATATATTGATCACATATCTATAACCTGATCCAAGTTTGTTGGTTAAGAACCCGATAGTTCTCTCTTCTTCTTGATTCAACTGTAACCTCTTTCTTCAAAACTGGTGTTGTGTTGTCCTTCCAATTATTTTTTGTTCTAGTTGTTTCTTGTTGCGCATTCCCTTTTCTCCACTTTTTGTTCTTTCTTGTGGTCAGTTGTTCGGCTCTAAAAAAACTTGCACACCTTCTATTCGCAAAAAAAAATCTCTGGAGTAACTTACACAACTTATATTCATCAAAATTAAGGGCCCAACATAATGGATGCCTTATATATAATAGGTTGTCCCCAATTAGAAATAAAAATAATTATTTGAGAGGGAGAATGAAATCTCTAGGAAAATATGTAAGGAAATGATGGAAATGTGGTAAAGTTGGGAATTATAAGGATTGTAGATCTAAAAATGTTGATAAAGGTAAAGGATCTGAGGATGTTCCTTCCATAAAAAATAAGACCTACTAAAAGGAAGGAGGGGATGTGTGCTTGGATTATACAAGCACAGATTCAGATCATGATGCATGGTTGATTGACTTTGGTTCTTATCTTCAAATTAATCCTCTCAAGGAGTGGTTTTGTGAATATGAAAATTATAATGAAGGTGATGTTTTATCATGAGATGACTTAATAGACATAATCATGAGATATGGAACAGTTAAGTTGTTTCTCAAGGATGAAAGTAGTAGAACTCTGCCTTGATTTTTTCACATTCTAAAATTGGATAGAAACTTGATACATATAAGTAAGATGAGTGATATAGGTGTATAGATTGTTTTTGAAAGGGAAACATGCAAATTGGTTTGAGGATAAATCATGTTGATGAGGGGAGTTTGGAATGGAATTTTGGACCACGGGGCCTTTGTAAATATTACGGTAGCTGCGGGAGGTATTTACCTCCACGTGTGAACCTGACGAGAATAGAAGACTCCAGAAAGCAAGAGAAAACCCTAATGAGTTGGATAATAACCCTAGAAATCTTGTCAGCTCAAGAGAATAATTTATATTAGGTTATTATCCTCCAAGAGAAGAAGTCGACCATAAATAATAATAATATACTGAACAGAAACATATCCAAAAGGAGAAGTCGACCCTAGCAAATCTGGCAGAACCAATATAAATATAGGGCACCGGTTCTCATTTTAACATATCTCAGAATTGTAGTTCCCAGTTGGTGCACACTGCAGTTCCCAGTTTGGTGTGCACATGTGGAGGAGGGTTGCAGGTGAAGCTGCAGCAGCAACTATTTTTTAGTATTGGCTTGGACTATCTCTTGGCTAGGGTTTGGACTATCTGATCATCTATTGTTGGTGTGCTATCCTTGGAGGAAGATGCGCTACACCTTGTTTGGCTATCTAGCCTAGGGTTTTCTTCCGGAGTAATTCTCAATCAAGGTTAAGGTGCTTTGAGGGTGGCTTAGGCCTATGGTTGGGTGACGAGGGTATCGTTAATGGTAAAACAAGCACACATCCTTCATATTCTAATAGGTTATGGGCCCACACCTCCTTCATTCAGTCTAAATGCTGGAAGGAAACATAGCCACTAGGATATTTAGCTCGTTGAGGAACTGCCGCTAGGGTTATTAGAAGAAGCAACTCCCAAGACATTGTCACTAGGGTTACTAGCAGGAGCACTTGTAGAAACCCTAAACCTCTTGTTGAAGCACCTTAAGTGAAGAGATTGACCTAATTTCTGAACAGATCAGTGCACCCTAGCCTAGCGCATCTCCTGATACTCTTAGCAAGCCAAGACGTGAAGTTTGAATTTCTGGTCAAATCTAGGGTTTGACCAAGTCAAGCAGCCATGACTAACTCTATCAAGTCTGAGAACAAGTTATATGGAGCCTCTAACTTCAGAGCGTGGAAGACAAGGATTGACCTCATCCTTTCCAAGAATAAAGTACTGGATATCATGAAAGGAAAGATCGTGAAGCCAGATTTTGAAGAAGGAGAAGAGAAGGAACCGCAGAACATTGCAGCTATGGAGAAGTTCAAAGATGTTGACATCAATTCCATGAGTATCATAGTGGATTCCATAAAATAACACTTGATACCCTACATCTCCCATCTTGACTCATCAAATAATATGTATGATGCCCTAAAAAATCCCTTCTTAGTCAGAAACATTGGACAAGTTATGAGTCTGGAGAATGAGCTCCGCGACATGAAAATGAATGATGATGACAGCATAACATCATACTTTATAAGAATCTCCCAGTTAATAAATCAAATACAAGCTATTGAAGAGATCACTTCAGAGAAAGAATTGGTGAACATAGTACTCAATGGTCTTCCCAAGACATGGGATGCATTTGCCACAAGCATGAACACAAGGAAGGAGTGCCCAACATTTGAAGAACTTTGGACTTGTCGTGCTCAATAAGAATCAAGGATCAATACAAAAGAGAAACCCCAAAAAGAAGTACGATGATCAAGCCTTCACAACAATATTCAAGAACTTTAGGAACAAAAGAAAGTTTGGTTCAAGGAGAAAGCCAAATCAAGAGAAAGACATTTCAAAAGTACAATGCTTCAACTATCAAAAGTACGGTCGCTACAAGAATTAGTTTCCCGAGCTAAATAAAAGAAAGGAGAAACATGAAGCATTGATTGCCAGAGAAAAGGAACCTACAAAGAAGACTAAGCAGGATGGAAGAGACTTCTTATTCTAAAAAGGTAACAACACTCTTTTTATTTCTTGTACATATCTTGTTTGCATCGTCTCTATACATATCTTGTATATCTGTCTCTTGGAAGATAATGCGTTCCAAGAATAACTATACCAAGGGAAGAACAAACAAGATGAAAATGTATATTATTAGATAATACATGTGAAAGAATGAAATACAAATCATGTGGAAGTTGTTGCAAGATAAACTGAATCAATCATGAAGAGACTTAGAAGAAGCAAAGACAGAAAGAAGTTACCAATCAAAAGGAATTGGAGAAAGACTTATGACGTTTTGTAGAAGACAACTAGACAGAAGCAAGAGAGCCAATCATACATTGCAGAAGACAATAAGGATGCAGATGGAAGCGTGGAATCTGTTAGACAAGAGAGCCAAGTATATATTACAAAATATAATAAGGCTGCAGATGGAAGCATGGACTCTGTTAGACGGAGGGAGTCGATTATATGCACTCTTACATGAAGCAAGGATTAAGAGGGAGCTAATCATATGACCCATTGAATATGATGAAGTATGTATCCATGGTAGCAGCCATAAAAGAAAGTACGTTTTCAGTTCAACCACAGAAGAAGAATTCTTCAAAAATAAGCCTTAAAGTATTCCTAGTTTTCCATCTAGATCTGTGATCCTATGATGAAAAGAAGAAGTGGAATCTATAGGGCATGGAATATATAAGAAACTCCATGGACCCAAGAGCTAAAGAAAAACATGAAGAAGAACATGAGGATTATAAGAAAGAAAAATAAACCAAAACAACCAGTCATTGTATCAAGAATCACAAGATTACCAGCCTGATATGAACTCACTAAAAGCAATCAAGCAGAAGAACTAAAAGTCATGATGAAGAAATAGTGTATGGAAGACTTATGAATGAAAGCATTGCGAGATCTAGAACTAGAGTTTCTCCCAGATGGAGGGAGAAGACTATGGTGATTACTTGTTCCAGTAAAAGAGACTTATCTCTACATAATTCATTATATCATCTGCAACATCCATGAGTTGGAGTTCTACATCAGATGAATGCAGAGAATGTTCTCCAGAGAAATTGAATAAAGAGCGTATGAAAAGAAATCTCAAGACTTTGAGACATACCAGAAAGAGACTCCT
>ML809287.1:98052-125734 GCA_009831015.1 Picea engelmannii | reverse complement strand
GGGGGGATCAGTATTGGGAAAATTTTAACCAATTTATCCTTCACTTTAAATTATGTTAGCAAAAATCATCATTACTTGTCATTCATCATGTATAAACTGCATACCATAATTAATTACAAAAAGTAAACAATGCACAAATCACAAGGATTTTACATGCAAACCCAACAAGGACAAAAAGCATGAAAACTTATCTTCAAAGTTTCGATGTTTACAATCTAAGCTTGAAGGAGAGTCCTACCCCTTGAATTTCAGGCTTCAACTTGAAGGGAGATACAACTCCCAATATGTTCCATGATCTCCAACTAGAATCTCATGAGGCTCCAACCCCCTGAATATAAATATATGTGAGAGAATATAAACCTGTCACTGCCTGTCACTGTCCTTCTCACTATGTGTCACTATCACTGACATCACATGGTCACACTATCACTATCATACCATCATCATGATAATGTGACTCCCGCTCAATATGTGTGCCATTTTCACACCACCAACCTCCTTTCCACGACTGTAGCGCAACTTTTCGGCTACCATAGCTTAATCGCTCTTAAAAGGATACTATAACACCACTTGGTACATAACTCATACAGGCATTATATAATAACATGCATTTAATCAAGAGATTCAATTAAGCTCAGAGTAAACATAAGATTTTCTGCTATAATTAACAATCAATAGCATTTAACATTAATTCATACACACAACAGAATTCATGATAACATAAGCAGCACAGTCATGCAAAACATGATTAAAGCATAATCATATACTTATATTTTTAACAGTGGTAGACTCCACCAATCAAGTGCAGACCTTCCACGAACCTCCCAACCTTAGACCGCACTGCTCATCAGCTCAGTAATGGGTCACCCCCGAGATGGGACTAAGCTCCACTCCAAGGCAAGGAATCCTAGGCTAGGCTGAGGTTACAGGGAAAACAACACAGAAAATCTGGAAGGATTCTTCCCAAGATGCCATCTTATGCTCACTACTACCAGATTCTCATTCCCCACATGCCTGTTCCGCTCGGGAGTATACACCTTCACAAGCACAATCCATCGGTGCTAACTTCCCTCTCTGGGTCTTGGCAATAGGCCGGATTAGGAAGTCTCAGGGCCCGAAGCTAGTGCTGGACACTCTCTGAAAGAAACCTCTTCCAACAACAACCACCTCCCTCACCTAGAGAGAGATCACACACAGACTCAATCACAACTCGCATTGGCCATCAAGCCACACACAGTCCAGCTCTGCGTGGTCACCATAGCCAACCAAAAATACAAACATAGCCTCTCAAACAGGCTTAACAATGGCTCGAGGCCTCACAGTGATGGTTCAAGGGAATGCATGATGAGTAATCCTCGCAGGGGTCGACACAGACTCCACGGCTCAAAATGGAGGTGAAACCGGCTCTTCAAAAACAAACATAGGCTTCTTGGCTCACAGAATAGAGGTGTACACAGATTTACAGAGCCAAAAACAGGCTTTCCAATTGGTTCAACAATGGCAGAATGGTTTAGGGTCACTACCTCGGAACATAGCCTCCACGCACGGGTTCGATCAATCGGACAGAGGATGCACATGGATTATCAAAGACAACATGGGATTTTCAACTCTTAGGAACGCACGAGGATTTCTCTAAAGGAGTCGGGTTGGTCATACTATCCAGGGCTCCGTATGTGTTCAGGCAATCTGGTAGAATGGAGGAGGAATCCTTCTCATGGCTCATCCTGGACATTTTATTCGCATGCGCCAGGGTTGACACTTGTCACCCATGGAACTGCATGCGTTCCACCCACACGCATCACCCTTGTATGTCCTCCCCTTGCCAAAAAATTAGGATAAAACATAAAATGCACATGTCTTTTTGGGATAATATTAAAATATTATTCCCAGGCTTAAACCCCCTAGGCTTATCCCCCATGCTCAACACTTAGCCCCTTTCCCACCTTCCAGCCCCTAATTCCTTGCCTCCTCTATGGATTCTTAGTCCCCATTCACTCATTCATCGTGGTCAGTCTGCCCATGGCGGTATTAATATTTTATTAATGTGTTGCATACATTCAGGTACAAAATGAGGCCCTTGGCCTCCAACCCTTAGGCTCCCTGGACTAACAAACACATAAGTCACCAGCTTATAAAAACTTGGCTCACCAGCATATAAAACATAATTACAATTTCTTTCAGAACATGGTTTGCAATGGGGCTCGACCTTGGGGACACTACAATCCCCCTCCCCTTATTTTTGCACTATCCTCAGTGCAACTTTACACAACATCTGCAAGCTTTTCAAATATTTTCAAAAATATGCGGGTACTCTGCCCGCATAACATCTGCATGCTCCCATGTCACGTCCTCAGGACCGTACTAGGTCCACTGTACCTTTACAAGCTCTATAGCTCGATTCCGAAGTTGTTTTCTTTTCCAGTCCAATATGCACACAGGATGCACTTGCATGACACCTTCTGGTTCCACCTGAATCACATTCCATTTGATAACATGATTAGCATTAGGTACATATTTCTTAAGCAATGAAACATGAAACACATTATGTACATTCATAGATGCAGGTAGTGCAAGCATGTATGCAACTGGCCCAATCCTTTCCAGGATCTCAAATGGCCCACAAAATCTTGTTGCCAACTTGGCGCAACTTCCCAGCTTCAGGGAACTTCTATTAGTTTTCACTTTCAGGAAAACATGGTCACCCACTTTGAATTCTCTATGGGTTCTGTTACTGTCAGCATAACTTTTCTGCCTATCTTGGGCAACTTTCAGATTCCATTTATTTTTTATCATTTGATCTTCCATCTCTTTGAGCAGTTCAGGCCCAACGACTACTCTATCAGCTGGATTATCCCAGATCACTGGAGTGTTTCACTTTCTTCCATAAAGTGCTTCGAATGGGATCATCTTCAACGATGCATGATACCCATTATTGTAGGCGAATTCTACCAAATGTAGGTAGTCTTCCCACCTTGATGGTTTATCCATCACATACATTCTCAGTATGTCTTCTATTACCCTGTTCACCCTCTCTGTCCGACCATCAGACTCAAGATGATACGTTGTACTAAAGTTCAGATTTGTTCTGAATCCTTTGAATAGTCCTTTCCAGAAATTTGAAGTGAATTCCGGGTCCCTATCAGACACAATTGTCTTAGGAATTCCGTGCAAGCGTGCAACTTCTTTTAAAAAGATATCAGCAACATCAGCTGCCCTGTGGGTGGTTTTCAGTGGAATAAAATGGGCGGCTTTAGTAAGCTTGTCCACCACCACCATGATTAAATCATGCTGCTTACTTGTTCTGGGAAATCCTGTGATAAAATCCATTGTTACCACGTCCCATTTCCATTCAGGAATGCGTAAAGGATGCAACAACCCTGTTGGGTGCCTATGCTTAGCCTTAACCTTCTGGCACTCCATACATCTGGCGATGTATTCAGTGATTTCCTTCTTCAGACCCAGCCAAAAATAATGGTTTTTTACTACTGCCACTGTCTTCTGATATCCAGGATGTCTAGCATAAGCCACGTTATGCATCTCCTTTAGAATTGCTAGCTTCAATTCTTGGACATTGGGTACATACACTTTGTTTTAATACAGAAGTAAACCATCAGTTCCCAAGGTGTAACTTTCCTTGGTATGTCGTCTCTCACACTATTGTATCTTTGCTACAAGACTTTTGTACTGCAAATCAGTATTTGCAGCTTCCAAAATTCTATCTTTCATCTCAGTCCTATACATGCTAATGGTTGTAGCATGTAATTCATGCACTTTTCTGCTGAGTGCATCAGCCACCTTATTTTCTTTCCCTTTGATATGCTTGATATCAAAGTCATATTCACACAGAAACTCCAGCCATCTGATTTTCCTGGCATTTAAAGTCGGTTGATCAAATAAATATTTCAGATCGTTGTGGTCTGTTCTCAACTCGAATCTTTTTCCCATGAGGTAATGTCTCCATTTCCTCAATGTGTGGATAATTGTTGCCAACTCTAAATCGTGAGTGGCATAATTCCTTTCATTCTCTTTCAGCTTTCGGGACTCATAAAAAATTACAAATTCCTCTTGGCTGAGAACTCCTCCCAGCCCCTCCTTACACGCATCGGTGCACACTACGTAATCCTTATTTGGATCCGCAATCTTCAGGATTGGAGCACTGGTTAGCAGTTGCTTCAATCGCTGGAAACTTCTCTCACATTCTTCAGTCCACTGAAACTTCTTCTCCTTCCTTTGCAAGGAAGTGATAAAATGAGCTATCTTTGAGAATCCGGCTATAAACCTTCTGTAGTAGCCTACCAGACCCATAAAAGATCTAACTTCTGCCACATTCCTTGGCACTGGCCATTCTCGGATGGCCTCAACCTTTTCGAGATCCACAATGATACCTTCTTCAGATATAATGTGTCCCAAGTAATGAATATGCCTTTGATAAAATGAGCACTTGCTCAGTTTTGCATACAGCTGGTGTTCTCTCAACACCTGCAACATCATTCTCAGGTGTTTCTCATGTTCTTCCTCTGTCTTGGAATACACCAAGATATCGTCTAGGAAGACTATGCAAAACTTGTCCAAATAATCTTTGAACACTCCATTCATTAAGCACATGAAAACAACAACGCGTTTGACAATCAAAACGGCACCACTGTGAACTCATAATGACCGTACCTTGTTCTAAAGGTGGTCCTGCTGATGTCCTCATCATTTATTCTCACTTGGTGATATCCAGATCTAAGGTCTATTTTCGAGAATATTTTCGTATCCTTCAACTGATCAAAAACATCATTGATCCTTGGCAAAGGATACTTGTTCTTGAAAGTGACCTTATTCAACTGCCGAAAATCAATGCACAACCTCAACGTCCCATCTTTCTTCTTCACGAATAGGAATGGGGCTCCCCAAGGTGACACGTTGGGGAAAATGTATCCCTTCTTAAGTAGCTCTTTGAGCTGCAATTGCAATTCTTTCATCTCTGGCGTACTCATTCTATAAGGAGCCTTCGAAACTGGAGCTGCTCCAGGCATCAAATTTATAGAAAAATCGATATCCCTCTTTGGAGGTAGTCCAGGTACCTCTTGAAATACGTCCTTGAACTCTTTGAGTACCTCATGATCTTCTAGATTCGAGACTATATCTCAGGATGCTTCTTCCACCCGAGCTGCAAATACTTGATAGCCTTTCTGGTAACATTTCTTCAGCTGCATGGCTGAGATTTCCCTAACAACCACGGCTCTGGGAATTCCTTGGACTGTTACCTGATTTCCCTCTTCGTCCAGACATGTAAATCTCTTGTTACGACAGTCCAGAAGGGCATGGTGTTGGTCCAACTAGTCCATCCGAATTAAGAAATCATATGAGCCTAAAGGCATAATGTTCAATTCAGCCTTAGTGCTCATTCCTTTCATGTCTACTGAACAGGACTTAACCAATTCAATGACCTTCCACTTGGTCCCTATGGCTAACTGCACTAACCAAGACTTCTCATGTTTGCTTCTTGTTAGATGAAAACTGTCCACCACTCTAGGATCTACATAACTATGGCTAGCCCCTGAATCAATTAAAATAATTAGTGGTCGGTTGGTAATCATACCTTCCACTTCAATCATGTGCAATTGAAATTTTGTTTGCTTGTTGTCCAAGGATGCGTAGATCCTCGGCATTCTGCTGCCCATATCCTCCATTGTTTCAGCTTGCTGAATAGTATGAACAGTTCTCACTTTACCATTTTTATGGGGACAATCTCTGTACTTATGGTTTCCTTGACATCCCCAACACTGAATGGGCGTCTGTCTCTGTCTTTGTGCTCCCTCTTCCAATCATTCTCGGCTCTCTAAACGATGGTTGTCCCTGAAGACTGTTTCTGAAAAAGGGAGGCATGTTTCCCTTCTACCTCTGTTCTTTCTTAAACCTCTTCTGGTCATCCCAAGCCTTTTGAAAGGTAGGCTTTTCTCTTTGTTGTTTGTATAAGCATTTCGCCCTTCTTATGGTTTCTTCCATGGTCTTAGTATCGTCATACTGAATCTTGTCACCAATGGAAGGTGGGAGTCCACTCAGATACCTTTGAATTTTGACAGCCTCGTCTTTGATGAATGGAACATACTTCAGTAGTTCCAGAAAACTTCGTTCATACTCATCAATAGTCATGTTTCCTAGCTTGAGTTTGAAGAACTCCTTCATCTTTCTGTCATAGTACCTTTTAGTTAGGTATTTCTTCTTGAAATACCTCTTAAATTCTTTCCAAGTGACCTCTTTCTCTCTGATGTGTTGCACCTGCACAAACTGATCCCACCACATGGATGCTTTTCCTTTCAGTTGATATATTTCAATTCTTCCTTCTGCATGGGCGGAATAATTCTGCAGTTGGAAATATTTCCTCATGCCAAGCAACCATGTATCGGAATTTTCCTCCTTCTTATGTTCTCCATCGAATGTTGGAGTCTTAATCTTTTTCATCTCCCCTTTCAATTCATCCTTTCCAGATTTTCGATGTTTTCTGGTAGGAGACGAGCTTGAACTACTGTGTGTTTCCTTGCCAAAATGCTTTGGGGAGAGACGGTAATGTCTATTACCACTCCTTGATCTTCTTCTCCTCTCATGGGTTCTGAAACTTCTTGATCTTCTTGTGTCACTCTCTTTTTCCAATTTCTTTTCTATTCTTTCCAGGCTCTTCAACATTTTTAAGTTGAATTCACCCTGTCGATCCTTGGTTTTCATGAGCTTTCGACTATCATCTAGGCAAGCCTGGGCATCTTTCTGTAATCTTTTGATGAGTTTCATCATATGTCCTTCCTTATCCTTCTCTTTCCCATGCCCATTGGAGTTCAATCCTTCCACTTCCACGTTGACATCCCTTCCTTCTCGTTCGTCCTCTGTTTCGGGGGCAATCTACACCTTTTCCCACTCCATACTCGGCGTTGGTTAACTGGAGTTCTGACTCTTCGTTGAACTCTGCACATGCACTGCGCAATTCAATTCAAAGTTTTTTAGGCCATTAAAACTTCACGAACAATCCACAACATTTATAAGCCAATACGAACAAGAACAAAAGACATTTCGATTCAAATAAGTTTTCTGAGCTCTCGTTCGGCTCTGCAATTTCAAGACTTCATTTTTCAGGGTTTCGAGTCTTTGGTACCCAGGAGTTCACGATGCAGTGACTCCCAACCTTTTGTCATTCCAATTTCCAAATTCTGAAAATTTGGTTTCCTTACTCTCTGGCCCACAACACAACTGTCGTCCTTAAAGTCTGCTACGATTCTTTCGTCTTCAGAGATTTCGAGACTTCGAAACTTCAGAATCTTGGTCTACGATGATCCAACAGTTAAATATTCATAACTAAAGTCACCCTTTCGTAGCTCGCGATCTCGCGAGTTCATGAGTCGAAGACTCTCGACTCATTTCCTCCAAACACCGATACCTGAGATGGGATACAAGTATGGCTTCCTCCTCGCTAGCGCCTACTACACATGATCGTAGGCTAGGGATTAAATACCAGCGCCTCTCACAACTCGCACCTTCGTGAGTTTGTGGGTCAAACTCTCGTGCCCTCCTGTTGCGATCTCCCGAGATGCGATAAATCAACGGAGCGTTGACTCCCTTCCTCCTGGTGATGCGTATTCACCTGTCAGTCACCCGGGCCTAGCTTGTGGTTCTGCCACATGTCCTCTCATGCCCGGCTCTCGGCACTTCACTACTCGTGAAGTCGAAAATGACTCCTTTCAACCTTTGAACCCCGAACGCATGATAGGCGATGGGGTTCCTGATCCAACGGTTGTCCTCACTCCCCGCAATTTCGCGACTTCGCGACTTGGAGCATCCAACTCTTGGGCCCTCACCTTGTGAACCTCCAAGTTCGTGAGATCCCTTGATCTTTTCCACCTGTCCTCCTTAGATGGACAGTCTTGATTCTCTCATGACTTCGCCACTCGCGAAGTCAAAGGACTTCCCTTCTGACCCCCGATGTCTGAATCCCCGATATGGGCGATCTCACGACACGTGTCCGCTCTCATATGAACGGCTCATATTTCCTCGGGACTTCACTCTGCTGCTCTATGCATGAGGGTTTAAACCTTGTGCAACTCCTGATAGATCCAACGACTGTCGACTCTTTAGACCAAGATCTGACAGCTCAGACCATTTCTCCTGTGCAATTGAAAAGGGGTTTTAATCCCTGCGCACACTTCCCAGATCTGATAGTCACGAGGGTTCACCTTCCCTCCCGAATAGATCCTAAGGTTCTAATGCTATTGGTGTGGAGATCTATCTCCCCGTGGCCATAGACCACACCAGCTGCGGTTTCACACACCGCTAAACCTCTTGAGCTTAAAACTCGTCAAGTAACTCCTTGACACTTCGGAGCAAACAAAGGTCCAAAATTGGCCTTCCAGACCCAATTTCCCTCTCACTCTCAGTCCAAATACCGCTCCACTGGCCCATCTAGGCTCAGTGTCGAAACCTTGGCTCTGATACCAAACTGTAGCGCACCTTTTCGGCTACCATAGCTTAATCGCTCTTAAAATGATACTATAACACCACTTGGTACATAACTCATACATGCATTATATAATGACATGCATTTAATCAAGAGATTCAATTAAGCTAAGATTAAACATAAGATTTTATGTTATAATTAACAATCAATAGCATTTAACATTAATTCATACACACAACGGAATTCATGATAACATAAGCAACAAAGTCATGCAAAACATGATTAAATCATAATCAGATACTTATCTTTTTAACAGTGGTAGACTCCACCAACCAAGTGCAGACCTTCCACAAACCTCCCAACCTTAGACCGCACTGCTCATCAGCTCAGCAGTGGGTCACCCCCGAGCTGGGACTAAGCTCCACCCCAAGGCAAGGAATCCTAGGCTAGGCTGAGGTTACAGGGAAAACAACACAGAAAATCTGGAAGGATTATTCCCAAGATGCCATCTTATGCCCACTAATACCAGACTCTCATTTCCCACATGCTTGTTCCACCCGGGAGTATACACCTTCACAAGCACAGTCCATCTGTGCTAACCTCCCTCTCTGGGTCTCGGTAACAGGCCAGATCAGGAAGTCTTAGAGCCCGAAGCTGGTACTGGACACTCTCTGGAAGAAACCTCTTCCAACAACAACCACCTCCCTCACCTAGAGAGAGATCACACACAGGCTCAATCACAACTCGCGCTGGCCATCAAGCCACGTTCAATCCAGCTCTGCGTGATCACCATAGCCAATTAGAAATATAAACACAGCCTCTCAAATAGGCTCAACAATGGCTCAAGGCCTGACAGTTATGGTTGACGAGAATGCATGATGAGTAATCCCCGCAGGGGTCGACACAGACTCCACGGCTCAAAACGAAGGTGAAACCGGCTCTTCAGAAACAAACACAGGCTTCTCGGCTCACAGAATAGAGGTGTACACGGATTTACAGAGCCAAACACAGGCTTTCCAACTGGTTTAACAATGGAGAAATGGTTTAGGGTCACTACTTCGGAACAGAGCCTCCATGCACGGGTTCGATTAGTCGGACAGAGGATGCACACGGATTATCAAAGACAACATGGGATTTTCGACTCTCAGGAATGCACGAGGATTTCTCTGCAGGAGTTGGGTTGGTTGTACTATCCAGGGCTTTGTACGCGTTTAGGCAATTGGGTAGAATGGAGGAGGAATCCTTCTCACGACTCATCCTGGCCATTTTATTCACATGCGCCAAGGTTGACACTTGTCACCCATGGAACTGCATGCATTCCACCTGCACACATCACCCTTGTACGTCCTCCCCTTTCCAAAAACTTAGGATAAAACATAAAAATGCACATGTCTTTTTGGGATAATATTAAAATATTATTCCCAAGCTTAAGCCCCCTAGGCTTAGCCCCCAGGCTCAACACTTAGCCCCTTTCCCACCTTCCAGCCCCTAATTCCTTGCCTCCTCTATGGATGCTTAGTCCCCCTTCACTCATTCATCGTGGTCGGTCTGCCCATGGCTGTGTTAATATTTTATTAATGTGCTGCATACATTCAGGTACAAAATCAGGCCCTTGGCCTCCAACCCTTAGGCTCCTTGGCCTAACAAACACATAAGCCACCAGCTTATAAAAACTTGGCTCACCAGCCTATAAAACATAATTACAATTTCTTTCAGAACATGGTTTGCAACGTGGCTCGGCCTTGGGGACACTACAATGACCGACTTGCAACAAAGACAAAGAAAGGAGTGGGGTGGATTTCTAGCCACCACCACATTTCCTTCCACCATCACCAAGCCACGATCATCGAGTTTTAGCGCTCATGTCGAAAGGGTTAACTGTTGAGGCAAGTTTTTTGAAATTATGGTCATGTGAGTGATCAAGGCTGGGGGATTTGATCTTTGCTTTGTCATTGTTCACATGTGGCCTATAGAGGACCAAGTGTTGGGATTAAAAAGTGTGCTCGAGGGGTTAGGAGCAATGACTAAATTTTGAAATTCAGTCATATGGATCACTAGAGGCTTAGTGTCGGGGCAAGTGCCAGACATTTTGTTTAAAAAAAAAATCTGTTTGGGTCGTATGGGTGCGGTCATATGAAGAGAAGTTTGGGTCCTTTCGTATGGTATGGGGAGGAGGGTTTCAAATTTTTTATTTTTTATTTTTTTAATACAAGTTCTATTAATTATATTGTATATTTATGTTATTTTTTTTATAAATTTTGTTTATTTTGAATTTATTTAATTATTATTTTTGATTTTTTTTTATATGTATTATATATAGATTTTAAATTAAATTATATATAAATTTATTTAAATTATTTTTAATTTGTTATATATATATATATATATGTGTGTGTGTGTAGGTGGGCATATAAACCCCGTAGTCACGCTTGGGTTGTTTGTTGCTCGGAAGGTGACTCTAAATCGAGCGGTCTTTTACATTGTGGCACAATGTTTGGGTGAAGTCTGCGGGGAGGGAATGGTGAAATCATTGCAGAAGACTTACTATTCAACAGGCGAAGGGGGAGAAAATACAGTGAAGGAGGGATACACCAGTGAAACAACCCTTACCACAGAGATAGTTGTCACTTTTGTCTTGGTTTATACTGTCTTCTATGCAACCGAACCCAATAGAAATTCCCGCGACTCTCATGTTCCTGTACATTATATTATACATTATTCTATATCTGAAAACAACGACTATTATTATCTTTCTATATCTAGTAGCATTAGATCGAAAAGCAACCGACTAAATTTTTAGTAAACAACTCCTCCCATCGATTGAACATGTTGATGAAAACTTGTCAATTAGTTGACATGTTTATTAGTTCGACATATTTTAGGGACATGTTTTCTCAAAAACCTGTCCACTGGTTGACAGGTTTTGGGAAATCACCCTTTTTGTACATTATGCAGTGCTTTGAAACCACCTTTGTCATCCCTGCCATAGAGGTAATGATGTCTTCTCATTCCCACCTGTTCCATCCACCTTCTATCTCTTCCCTATCTCTTTGCTGTCCTATCTCTCTTTGATGTCCATCATGCCATATTCTATCTCCTCCTCCTACATCACTGTCACAACAGTTTCCATTGGACACAAAGCCATGCCCAGGATAAATATTATCAAACACCTACACTGTGGGTTCTCTTGGTGACCCCTTCTTTGAGCCCTTTCAATCCAGGTTATTTCAAAATATTACCACCACTTGGAGGAAGAAGAAAAAGATGAGGAGGCTCAGGCTCAACCATTGTTTCCATAATTTAAGGAGGAGGTGAATGAATCAATTCAAACCCTAAGAGAGTTCAAGTTCCCCAAGTTGAATTGGAGCGCCCCCAAGGACACTTCTTGGATCCCCACCAACGATACACTCAAATTCTCTTCTTTTAGAGAAATAGTTTTTCTTTTGAGGGCATCTGATAGCTTAGTTAATGATTTCTCCCATGGATTTTATTCATGCGATGATAAGACCACTGACAAGCCCCCCTAGGTTTGACTTGAGGTCCGAAATGGAGTTTCGGGGGTTTGTTCGAGGGGGTTTTCTGGTGAGGGTTTCTCAAAGGATTTACTTTGACACTTATAAAACCTTCCTTGCACATTTGTTTTGCGAATACAATCAAACAATTTTTTCTTTGTATCATGGTGCCAAATTTCAATGCTTTTTGCTAATCGCTCATGGCCATTTCTATGTCTTCCTCCGTGACACAATATCTTAATTGAAGCAACTCTTTTCCCGGATCCCTGCGCGCTTGGATCCACATGTCATGCCTTGATGCTTTGGAGTTGGCTATGTCCTTGAACTGCACGACCACATCTAGGGTAATTCATCAAGTGTTGTCTATGCTTTCCTATATTTTTGCAAAATACCTGGCAAAGGTAACCGTGTTTGTGATTCTATTATTGGGGTTTGATTTTCTCCCCAATGACATGTACTGTGTTGTGCGACACCAACCTATCTAGTCGCAGAAGTATGAATATGGGGGCTCCCTCCACCCTATCAGCGCGATTAGCATGAGTATCCACGATTAGTGGAACTATGTGCCGAGGTCTTCCACATCCTTGTAGTCCTCAAGGAATAGATTCAACAGGTAAGGGGACCAACTAAGCGACGTGTCATTCGTGCACTGTGCTACAGTTGTTACGACCCCAACATGGACTTCCTCCTTGCGACACTTTCTCATCATTTTACAAGCCATGAGTTTGGTGGCCATCCATGTCACAACTTCAATGATCCTTTTAATAATAATCCCACGCGGGCCCCTCTCTGTCCCATATGTCCTCTTCATTTCTTCAACCAGAGTATTCTCTTTTGTTTTGTCATCTAGGTACTGCGCGGGATTCTCACCCATTGACGACAATCCTGTGATTACTGCTATCAACTCTACATCTATAGAGATGGGTTATTCCATCAATAGGAATCCTCCATGGAGGGACGATATCAACTGCTTGATGCAGTTGTTCACCTCTTTCCCCCTTCCAAAGTGGGGAATCTCCAACAGGTTTAGGATTCCTATGTTTTCTAGGCCAGTTGCCCATGGATTTGGCCGTAAATGGGATCTCCAAAGGGCCCTATCCCTATGTTATCTAAGTAAACCTATTGCGCAAATTAGGGGAATTTTCCTGCGTCGGCCACATTGTGGTCCGAGTATCTTATCTTCTCCACACAACCTAGCAGTGTTGGCATGGTTTTCACTCCTTCTAGAATGCGCGGGAGTACAATAATTGCGTCAGGATTCCTATGCAGAGACTGTGCCATAGGTTGTTTTCCCTTCCATTTTTTCCTGTTGAATTGAGGTCCCTGTCTCCATCTGTCTTCTTACTGCGTCAAGGTTTGGATGAATAGTGATATCCTCTACCAGACCCTCCTATTGCTGCATGGTTTTTGCTTTCTTGGTTTTGGGTACTGCCGCCTTCGTCTACGCAGTAGCTTGGCAATTTTCCTGCTGGCCCCTCTCAACCATCACAGTTTCTTGTGGGTTTCCTGTGTTATGGGTGGGATTTACTTGCGCTACTAGATGGGTCGACTTCCATGGCTACCACGGTTGGACCATGCCTTTATTCAACCACTGGTATAGGGTCTATGGGTGCTTCAAAGGGTGAAGGAATTACGTCGACAAATTCCTCAGGCTGTCTAGTTTCCTGTCCAACCTCTGCTGCCTCCCGTGGTGCTTGGATACTTTGGCTTTTCCTTCCTGCTTGGATCGATGCACCCATATTTGGTGGTGCCATCATGGGTACTGGTTATTTTATGTCGACTAAGCCTTCGATGGTTCACTCTGGATTGATCTCCAACTCACTTCCACTCTGTGTGCTCCATTTCTATGTAATGACGCTTTATGCATACTTTTTCATTGAATTCCATAATTGCTTCCAGTTGGTGCCTTTTTTCTATAATTGTCATTTTTCAAATTTCCACTTTTTCTGATCATTGGTCCTTTTTCCAACGCACTGAGCTTTCCAAATGTGCGGTATGTCATGTAGTTGTTGTGTGTGGAAAATTTTCTTTTTGTCGCACTAAGTCCATTTTTTTTGCACGCGATCTTCTGATGTTTGGCGCGGTAACTCTTGCAGACACATATTTTTTTATTTTTTTACATGACTATGGTACACTATGGAGAAGTTTTCTTACTACGTGGTAATTTTATAAGTACTAAGAGGTTGATTGTCCCTATACAGTTTCAATCGACTCCCATTGATCATTCCTCTCAGTTCTGTGCCTCCCAAATCTTTCAACTTTACAGATCGCCCATCTGTGACAATGTTCACTTCATATGGTCCCAACCAATGCATTATGAATTTCCTTGGATGCTGAAAAAAGTTACTGTCATATACCAAGACTAGGTCGCCCTTCTTGAAGCTCTTCCTCTTGATATGTCTGTCATGCAAAGATTTATCTCTTGCTTTCTTAACTTCTTGGTGAAATCCTGCTAGAATCCTATCTTCTCCATCTCCATCAACTGACTGAGCCTCTCTCTTATTGTGCCTCATTCTGTCATGTTGGTGATTGCTACTAAGTGTAGACTAGGTACCGAAAATTCTAATTGTGCTACTGCTTCTTTCCCATACACCAACCTTAATGGTGTCTATCCTAACAAATTTTTGCATGTAGTCCTATATGCCCTCAATACTACTGGTATCTTCAAGTCCCAGTCATCCTTGTTAATATTGTAGATATTTGTCAAGGCATTCTATAGGATCTTATTGAAATCTTCCACTGTTCCATTTGCTTGAGGGTGTTATGGTGTACTCTTCTTATGGTAGACTTCAAATTCCTCAGTCATAGCCTTGATAGTACTGTTGATAAAGTGAGTACCTTGGTCACTCATCAAAATCCTTGGGCATCCAAATCTAGTGATCACTTTCTGAAACAGGAAATGTGTTGTTGTCTCTACAGTGCAATCTTTTATTGGTGCTGCTTCTACCCATCTTGTTAGGTATTATGTCACAATAATGATATACCTTGCTCCTGACCTTTTCCTTGGTGGGTTAATTGGTCCCACAAAGTCTTTTCCCATTTTTCGAATACTTGCAAGGTTACTTGTGGTCTCAGGGGAATCTCATCCATTCTATTAGGTTTACCAACCTTCTGACATACATCACATCGCTGGCTATAGTCCTTACCAAATATGTGAATGGTTGCCCACCATAGTCCTATGCACAATACGTTCTGCACAATATCTTTTCCTACATAATGTGCTCTAGCTATTCCCTCATGGGCCTCTGCTAAAATGATAGGCCTCTCATGTTCTAGTACACATCTTCTCAAAATGTTATCTGTGCCCATATTGTATAAGTATTCTACAATCAATTGATAGTCTACAGCTCTGACTACCAAATTTTTCTTCTGCATAATGTTAAAATCTTGTGGCGCAGTCCATGTACTCAATTATTCAATGATGCCAAAAGAATATTCATCAGCTACTTGGACTGAAAATAACTGTGCATCAGGGAAGTTTTCTAAATTTTTAGGTTCCTCTTCATTGGTTCCTCTTGACAAGTGATCCAGTCCTGCATTCAACTTCCCTAGTTTGACTTTCACTTCAAAATCGAATTACTGAAATAACAATAGCCATATACATATCCTCCCCCCCAACACTAGCTTGTTGACTAGGTAGTTGAGAGATGAATGATCTGTAAACATCTTGAAGTGTTTTCCCAATAAGTAATGTCTGAACTTCTAGAGTGCACAAACCATATCTAGGCCTTCTCTTTCTGTAGTATTGTAATTTTGTTATGACTCTGATAGTTTGCTACTAGCAAATTCTATAGGATGGTCCAATTCCCCTATTCATGGTTGTACCAGAATAGCTCCAAGTGCTATGGATGATGCATTTACGTGCACATGAAATGTATTTGCCCAGTCTGGGAATACTAGTATAGGTGTTGTGAGAATTTTTTCTTTTAGAGTGTCCAAACCTTGTTGAGAGTCCTCATTTTACTAGAATTTACTATCTTTCTCCAATAGTTTCTCCATCGGCATAGTGATCTATGCATACCCTTTTATGAATTTCCTGTAGTAACTTGTGTGTCCCAATGTTGCTCTCAATTGGCGTACTGAGTTTGGTGGTGGTAAATTGAAAATCACTGCAATCTTGGAAGGATCTACTAGCAAGCCTTGTTTGCACACTATATGGCCCAGTAGTATTCCAAATGGTGTCCCAAAAATGCACTTCTTGATAGTCAATGATATCTGACACTTCTTGCACCTTTCCAACATTATCCTTAACACCTCTACATGATCTTTCAATAGACTGTAGACTGTCCAATCATCCAGATACACTTCCAAAAACCGATGGATGAATTATTTGAAAGCATCTATGAATACCCTTGAGAATATAGTTGGTGAATTCTTTAGCCCAAAAGGCATGACTGTGTATTGGTAGGATCCCCATTATGTGGAAAAAGTGGTTTTGTACTTGTCTTCTAGAGCTATCTTGATATGATGGTAGCTTGAGAATCCATCTGTGAGTGAATATGCTTCTAGGCCTCCCACATTATCTAATACCTCATCTCTGAAAAAGGTGGGAAAGGGTTAATGTAGGAAAACATCATTAAATTTCCTGAGATCTACACAAATACTTGTATGTCCTTGCTTATTTTCCTTAACTACCATAGGGCTTATTGATTCTGGTTCTTCTACTGGTTCTATGATTCCAGCTTTCAACATTTTGTCAATTTCTTCTTTTACTTTCTACTTATATATTGTATTCAGTCTATATGGTTGTTGTCTGACAGATCTAGCGTTAGGTTTGAGAGGTATCTTCATCTCTCCTAACTCTCTTGCTATGCCTTTCATTTTTGTAAAGGTGGTTGGGAATAGGTCACTATACTCGCGTAGTAACTCTGTTATTCTTTCTACTGTTTTCTCATCCCAATAGTCTCCAATGCTGGCCATTTTGGGATTATCAGTTATCCCAATGTTGACTTTCTTCAAATTGATCGACGCAACAAACAATTTTGATTCCAGATATGCACCTTCCACCTCTCTTTCTCCTTCAATTTCTGTAATTTGAATGTTGCATGAGTCTTCTTCATCTAGTTCTTCTTCCTGCACATGGTAGCATGACAATAGTTCTCTCACTGTCTATCCGTTTTGTTGTTGATACTCTATGATAAGTTCAACCTTTGGTTCCATAATAAATATCACCCCTCTAATTTGTTTGAGTGATGCATCAATGTTGGGGTTCTCATGTTCAAATGAGAAAGTGACTATAAAATTATGCTGTAATGTTGTCCATTCTATAATGCCTCTGTGCAGTTCTTGGTCTGTACTAGTTTGCTGGAATTCCTTCCAATGTGTGAATGAAGTGATGAGGCCATTCCTATGGTGTTGTCATTCTCCATAGTGTTTTGTACTTCTCCAATTGTTCTGCTGGTGTCCCATGTCCATCATATCTTTGCATCTCATTGCTTCCATGTTTTGTGCTAAATCTAATGCACAATAATCACTTACATTGGTACCAGTCCTTAACTGTCTCTTTGTGCACACCACACCATCTTGCAGGTGTTGCGTTGAGTGCTATGTCCAGGGATAATAGACTATGGTTTTCTAACACCTCATCTTCATGTCTGGTTAGGAATTCTTCTAAATCGTTAATGCCATAGACACTGGGAGGTTCTTTGATTTCTGTACCCACCCATCTTATTGCTCGGTCTATTCTTACGCACCTTCTTGTGGATACTTCATGTAATCTTTGCTGCCAATTCTCCAGTCTCGTATCCGAGTCTGACACACATGATGTGATGATTCTCTAGTTGATTACTCCATCTACAGTTGGATTCACATAATCTTCTTCATGCATAGTGGTTTTGTATAACTGGTTGATTTCCTCAAGGTATAATAAAGTGGGTTATACAAACCTTTCTCCTTTTGATGGATCTAATGGAACAATGACTCTATTGTCTCCTGATTCGAATTCCATATTCCTTTTATTCGGGTTGATTATGGCCTGGTTATCAAATTCCCAATCTAGTCCAAGTAGTGTTGGATAAGGTGTTGTGCCATCCACTATTTCTATTACTTCAAAATCGGATTTAGTGCACACTCCATCTAGGTTTACTGTCACACCATTTAGCCTTCCAATTGGAAGAACTCAGTGTTTATTTTCTAGTTTCAGATGAATAGGTGAATATCCCAATGTGGGATATACCATACATTTCCATGTCTTCTTGGGTAACACATTTACTTCAGAGCCTAAATCTAGTATAATATCCCCCATGTTGAAGTCTCCAATGTTGGCATTCAGTCTGAATTTTCTACTTGTTCTCCTCCTTGTATGCAAGTGATTAACTTTTTTCTTCTCTATCTTCCCCTCTACCTTTGTGTTACATATTTATAACATATTTTGTAATACTTTAAAAGATGATGGATAATTTAGTAGTTTAACACAGGATTGCAAAAAATCCTTGATAGTACTTACTTGTCCTAGAGGTTGTGCTTCATTAGTGTGATCCAACTGTTGGCGATGGAAGTCACTCCTGGATTGCTTGCAGGAGCAGAGCCTGACACCCATCAGTTAATGCCACGATTTGTTTTAAAGGGGTGATCTAATGGAGGAAAACTCAAGGAGATATCACTCTAACTTGGGGACTGAGTCTGGTACATATGGTGACAAAGGAGGTCTTGATCCAACTTTAGCTAGTAAGTTGATAAAAGGGTGAGTAGGTGCAAGACTTAGTGGGGAAAATGAACAAGCAGCTTTGGGCAGCAGGCTTACGGCTATTTGCAGAAGAAAGACACTGAATGCAAGATCCGCTTGGTTCAGGGTCTCAAGAAACCAAGGAGGGCTTGACTGGATCCTCCAATTCCAAGTCACTCAGCGTTGAGAAAATCACAAGAGCTGGCTAGAAACATCATAACTGCTACAGTGATCCTACCAACATCATCCTATAACAACTATAGCCCGACTGGATCCTCCAATTCTGTGCGATTCTAACACAGCGTAACAAAGGCGTAAAAGAAACTGGCATTCATCAGGAAAGAAGTCTCAAGAGTGCATACATAACCAGAGTATCAGTGCTTCATTAAAGATTTACAACCGGGAGCTCAGCTCAACCATCAATCCCTACCAAAATGGAGAAAACGCCTACATATACTTAGAACAATCAACAGCAGCGGAACCAAGACGATGCATTGAAAGCTTTGCATCTGCATGGCTTCTGACAGTCAACCTCTGAAGGGTCGTGCAACTTAAGTCAGATGCAATCTAATTCTTTGTCAGTTTCCAACAGTGAATCGACATGCCTTTAATTCATTGCAGGACGTCCCCATTATGGTGGAGACGATGTCTAACCACCACCAACCGCTTCAATAATTGCTTCTTGGGCTTGAGGACGATCAGGCCAGCTCAACATTTTGGGATATGGAAGACTCCGCGCATTGCCACCTGGAATAACTGAGCAGCTTGAAGGACAGGTATGGAGGCCAACGCGGGAAGTGGGGGGACGACAACGAGGTGACGAGGCCACAACCGCAGGGGAAAAGTAAGAACGATGAGAGGCGAGAGAGGTGGTAGGGGATGACATAAGGGAAAAGGGATATAAGCGGAGAAGGTGGAAGAATGGATGTGGCAGGTGGTGAGAAGACTATGAGACAGGCAAGGGGCCAACCAGATGAAAGGGTGGAGGAGGACATATGACACACGGCAGCGGGAGGAAGGCTGTTCTGGAGGATGAGATGGCGGGAGGAGGGCCCACGCTGGCTAAACATAGGGTGACTGAGAGGGGCGAGACTAACCCAGCGCCATTGATCCAAGCGCGGTAATATCAGCTGTCGAAAGTTGCATCTATGATTCCAGACCCCCCCCCCCGTTTAAAGGTAGAAAGGCAGGGGGGGTCCGGAATCACACCTACGCCGTTGATCCTAGCCATCCAATCTTGTTTTTTATTTAATCATGGGCGCATTAGCACCCGAACTTAGGACAAGTGGGTTTTTAACCCATTCTTTTGCATTTTGACCCCCTTACAAGAAATATCTCTAACATCTGGCTCCATGGGGGATAGAGTCGTCCCTGTGATGCTCTAAGAACTCTTTTGCAGATTCAGTACCTTTGCTATTGGGATGTGGAGTCATTTATTAGTCTAAAAAACAAAAACAAAAATAATATGTACAGAACGAAACAAAAAGAGCCAACTGTGGCTCACAAAAAACACTTTTTCAAGAAATGCCCATTTATTGGGCTACCAAAAACTTCATTGCCTTCCAGATCCTGCAACCTGTAAGTGTTGTTTGAAAATACTTCAAGGATCTTGAAAGGCCCGATCCAGAGGGCATCAAATTTACTGTGTTTGCCCTTTTCCTTCCTAGGTGCATCCCATTTGAGCACTAGATCGCCCTGCTCAAATTCCTTCTTCTTGTTCTTCCTATCAAAAGCCTGCTTGATCTTCTGCTGATGATTGTAGGCTCTGTCCATGACCTGTTCTTTGATCTGCTGCACTTCCACCATCTGATGAATCCTTTTGAGTATATGATTAGGTTCTCCTTTAAGGACCTGGAGGAAATTTTCCACAGGTAAGGCAAGATGAGTAGGAAAAATGACCTCTATTCCGTAAACAAGTTGGAAAGGTGAGAGGCCCAGGGACTTCTTAGTTGTCACCCGATCGACCCAGAGAGAAAATTTGAGCTTTGAGTCCCAGGCCTTCTGATTGTCCTCCAGTAGCTTTTTGATAAGCTTGATCAGGATTTTATTGGAGGACTCTACCAGCCCGTTTCCTTGAGGATAGTATAGAGTAGAGTGGACCAATGAAATCCCAAATTGTTCACAAAATTTGATCAGAGGTTCAGACCTGAAGGGGGAGGCATTGTCAGTGACAATTCTGCTTGGGCAGCCAAATCTGGCTATGATGTCTTCCAAGAGGCTGATGATTACTTTGTGAGAAGTGCTCCTGGTGGGGACTGCCTCTATCCACTTGGTGAAATAATCAGTTGCAGTGAGGATCCATCTGTGCTGGCCAATTGAGGGAGGATGAATCTCTCCGATGAAATCCAATCCCCACTGCTGAAAGGGTGCCGAAACTACTACGAGCTTTAATGGCAAAGATTTGAGTTGTTGTTTACCTGAGAATTTCTGGCATTTGATGCAAGCCCTGACTTCCCTGCAGACATCAATAAACAAAGTAGGCCAATAATACCCAGCCCGAAGGATTTTGTGGGCTGTGGTCTTCCAAAAATGATGACCTCCACAGAGACTGCTGTGAAAATCGAACATCACCTTCTGGGCTTGCAGCAGGTCCAGACATCTTAGTAGTATCCCCAGAGGGTCCCTCCAATACAAGGTTTGATCAATGAGACAATATCTGACTGATTTGAGCTTCAAAACTATGGCCCTACTCTTTCCCAGCCCGTCAGGGGGCTTTAATTCCTGCAGAAAGTACAAGATGTCCCTATACCAGGGACATGCTGCTAGTGGTATGGTGACCCGGGAATTACTGCTGGATGACTTGGCTTGCTCATTGATGCATTTAATCTCCAGGGATTTGTAATTGGATTCAGCCAACAACTTGGCCAAACCTTGCCCCTTTATCAGCTTGGTGGGCTTAATTTCCAGGTCAAATTCGAGGATCTTAGCTATCCATTTGCCCCTTCTCCCATCTATGTCAGGCTGTATAAGGATGTCCTTCACAGAAGTTGAAGGGACATATGCAGTGATTCTTGAGTGAAAAACGTAGATTCTGAAAGCCTTGAGAGCCTTCACCAATGCGTAGGCCTACTTTTCCATGATCTCATATCTGATTTCAACATCTCTCAATGCCTTGCTGAAGAAGGCAATGGGATGCTCTCATCCTTGATCATTTCTCTGCAATAGGACTGCTGCTATTGAGTCATCAAAAGCAAATGAGAAAATCAGGAAATCTTTAGAATAATCGGGACTAATTAGCACAGGTGCCTCAGTCAATGCTTTCTTTATCTAGGCAAAAGATCCCCTGGATTCAGTGGTCCACTTTATTTCATGGCCCTTTCTGAGCATGTATGTAATGTGTTTCATCAGCTCGACGAAGTTCGAGACGAATCTCCTCAGAAAGTTGACCTTCCCCAAAAATGCCTGAACTTCTTTCTTAGACCGGGGAAGCGACAGGGCCTGAATCGCTTCCACCCTGCTTGGGTCAATCCTTACTCCTTCTGTTGACACTATGTGACCTAACAGCTTCCCCTCTTTCATAGCAAACAATGATTTCTTGGGGCTTAAAGATAGGCCATACCTCCGACATTTCAGGAAAACTCTATTTAAGTGGCAGCAGTGCTCTTTATCAGTCTTAGAGAAGACTGTGATGTCATCCAGATATATCACCATGAACTGGTCCTTCTCCCCGATGAAGGCTATGTCCATGGCTCGCTAAAACATGGCTCCTGCATTCATCAGTCCAAAAGGCATTTTGGCATACATGAATGTGCCCCAAGGAGTGATGAAGGTTGTTTTTTCTCTGTCCTCAGGCATGAATGATATCTAATTATATCCAGAGAAACCATCAATCATGGACATCCTGGATGCACCAGTGACCCTCTGTAAAATGTGTTCCATGTTGGGCAGGGGATAATTGTCCTTCCTCGAACTTCTGTTCAGGTTCCTGAAATCGACACAGAGTCTGATTTCTCCGCTTTTCTTTCTCACCAGGACGAAATTGGCCAGCCATTCAGAATATCTCAAGGGGATGATGATCTAGGCATCCAACAACTTCTTTACCTCTTTCTCCATGACAGGCAGCAACATGGGATTTATCTGTCTCAACTTCTTCTTGAATGGCTTAGCCTCCTCTTTTAGTGGGATCTTGTGCTCGATGACTGATGTGTCATATGTTTTGAGATCTTTGTAGGTCCATGCAAACACATCAACAAACTCATTTAGCAACTTGATATATTCTATCCTCTGCTCTTCGGTCAAACTTATTGACATCTTGACAAACTTTGGCTCCTCAGGTGTGCCTATATTGCATTCAGCTGTGTCATCATCATCACCTGAAACCTTACCTTTTACTGCCACATCATTCCCGTCGAACAATCTTTCTAATGGGATCAGTCCTCTCGGAATGTGATTGCTCGGTAGCTGAATGATCCGATGATCAGCAATTCTACTCACAAATTCCCCAGGGTGGTGGTCATCTTCCTCTTCAGGATTCTCATCTATGTGCATTGTGGAAAAGTCATCAATGGACTGGAGAAATTTCTCAATTTCTTGATCATCTTCAAACACCTTCCAGTGTTTGACATTGTCTGGTATAGAAGGTATGTATTTTATTTCAACATCAGACCCGGCAGTGAGCGATGTGGGAACTTCGAGCATACTAGCTATGAAAGCTAAACAGTCGGCCGAGGCATTTTCCTCCCTTGGAATGTAGGAAATGTTAAAATCCAGGAAGGAATCATCAACCAGATCCCATACCTCGTTCCTATAATTCCTGAGCCGAGGATGCTTAGTCTGATAAACATTTTTGACCTATTGGACAATCAGTTATGCATCCCCAAACACAGCCATCTCCTTGATTCCCATTTATTTTGCAGCTTTTAATCCCAGAACCAGATCTTCATACTCTGCCACATTATTGGTGACCTCAAATTCCAGCCTGTATGACAGAGAGATGGTCTCATGACAAGGTGATATAAATATCACTCCGGCACCTGCACCCATACTGGAGGAAGCTCCATCAAAGAACATTTTCCAAACAGAGGAAGTTGAAGGGGCGGTCTCCTGATTAAGGATGGGCTTCTTTTTGATATGCAAAGAAGCTTCAGGGGTGTGGGTGAGCTGTAGTAAACTGGAGCCTAAATCAGTGTCCAAGGCATAGATGGGATGATTGGTAGGGTTGGCCTCGTCGCTGACAATGTAGGCTAGTTGGGCTTCTCTGTACAGTCTCCTATGTTCCCCTCCAAAGACTGGAATGGTGGCGTATGTGAGATCCATCTGTAATGTCCCTCCAAGTCTCTTGATCCAAGACCTTGACAACAACATGCCAAACTTGGGAGGAACATCAGCTACTACAATATCCATGACCATACTCTTCATGGGCAGCTGAAACAAAGAGACTACTAGGTCCTTAATCACTCCCAAACACTGGACCCTCCTGGAGTCAAAAGAATAGAGGTCATGATAGGCTCGAGTGACTTCCAGTCCTAATTCTTCCATGACRGCTTTGGACATGAGGTTGTGGGAGGCCCCTGAGTCCATAAGGCAATTATGCAGTACCTTGTCATGTATGTTCAGGGAGGTGTAGAAGGGAGGGGATGAATCATCTCTGTCTTCTACCATGGGACCTAGGACAACTGCAGGCCTTTCATCTTGGAGGTTTATGGATTCTGTGAGAGGATATGAGGCTTCGGACTTTAATAGCTCAGAGAAGCATTTTTTGAATTCCCCGTGTTTAATTAAATCAGTGAGTGGCACAGGAATTCTGACCTTTTGAATCTCATGTTCGAAATTGAAAGAAGACATAGGCTTTGGGATTTCTCTAATTTCAGGAACATGATTATGGACAACAGGAGAGAGAGGTTGGGCCTTCTTACCTCTGTGAGCATCTGCTACCTCATTAGCAGGCTTCTCTTCTCTATTGGATGGCTCAGGAACATCAGGTGTTGCTGCCCTTTTGTCAGACCTCAAGTTGTACCTTCCTCTGTCGCCGCTAGCTTTGTCTCCTTTACTCAATTCGTTCAGCTGACTATCCATGAGAGACTCTTCATATGCTGACTGGGTCAGATGGGGAAAAGGGGGAGTGACTTCCACACTGTGGATTTTATTCTCAGGCTCATCTACTTCCCCTTCTTCTTCATCAACCACAAAATTGTTCTGGAAGGGAGCCTGAATTTTTTGGTCGTCTCTGTCTCTTTCCTTCTCTCTGTGCATAGTTGGAGGAATAAAACTATTTGGCCTTCTGAAACCTCCTTTATTTTTGATGTTCTGAGGGCCCTTGTACATTTTCTTCCTTTCCGCCTTTAATCTCTCCACCTCTTCTTTAAGGAGTTTAATAACTCGGGTCAGCTCATTTACTTGAGAGTGGGGCAATGATGGGCCGAAAGTTGAGGCTTTCAATTTTTCCTTTTTTCTGTCTGTGTCAGCCTGGCTTCTTAATCTGTCAGCTGCCAGTATGTTGGATTCCACTTCTATAGCTGCATATTGCATCTGAGCTAAAGAGGTGGCTCTTCTTTCTCTTAACACGAGACAAAAATCAGGATCAAATGCACTAGCATAGGAAATTTGAGCAGAGGCCTCTGAGGGTTTAATCTCTGCAGGAATCTTGTTGTACATCTTATTAAATCTCTTGGAGAAGTCTGAGACAGACTCCCCTTCCATCTTCCTCAGAGATCCAAACTCGGTAATGTAATACATATAATATTTTCTATCTCCCCACTGCCTCAGGAAAACGTTATCCAAGGCTTCAATACCAGCAATAGATCCAGGGGCCAGTCCTCGGAACCATTTCCTCACCTCCCCATCAAGGCTCTGGACGAAAAATCTCATCAAAACATCTTCACTTTTGATATTCAAGTTGTCTGCATAGATGTAAAAGGTAGCTAGGTTCTCTTTAGCAGTTACATCTCCCTCCCCACTAAACTTGGGCATGTATTTCAAATAGTCTCCAGCAGGGAGAGGGTTCAGAGGATGGGGTAGAATCAAGGGAGTATATCTGGCAACAACTATGGCATCCATTCTATTCAGAGGGGGATTAGCACCATCCATAGGGATAGTAAGTAGAGGAGAACTCGGAGGAGAAGGAGTATGGACAGGAGACGTAGGAAAAGAGGTCCTCAAAGGGGACGACGGGAAAAACAGAGAGAGGTCTAAGGGACCCGAATGTGTAGATATTTCTCTCTGTGCAGCAGTAGTAATAAAAGGAGGAGTAGTGAAATCTTTTGATGTCTGAGGATTGTGTGGAGGCACAGCTTCCAGGGAAGGGGGAGTGACAAGGATCGCTCCCTCTGATACTAGACTAGGAGGAGAAAACTCAGCAGGAACACTCCCGAAATTCAGAAAATGGGAAACCTCAGAGGAAGGACGACTAGGAAGCTGAGAATAAGACAATGGAGTTCTTACAGAGGGGGAAGGTGCATTACCTGTTTCAGCGATGGAAACTTCTTTCACAGAGCTCTTTCCCTTTTTGCGCATCGCTTCCGAGTCAACTCCTGGTGTAGCTAAAGGCAAGTGTGGATTAGACCTCGTGTGTCTGCCTCTCGAAGCCACAGTTGATAGAACAGGTTCTCCCCAGCGGAGTCGTCACAGTGGAGTCACCAGGTGCACAGTAGCAATCTTCAAGTTCTGATATCTGATGCACCTTCAGAATCAGTCTAATCTTTGTCGTTCAATCCAGAGGAAAATGTTCAACTTCGTCCCCGGCAACGGCGCCAGAAATGTTGGCGACGGAAGTCACTCCTGGATTGCTTGCAGGAGCAGAGCCCGATGCCCATCAGTTAATGTCATGATTTGTTTTAAAGGGGTGATCTAATGGAGGAAAACTCAAGGAGATATCACTCTAACTCAAAGACTGAGTCTGGTACATATGGTGACAAAGGAGGTCTTGATCCAACTTCAGCCAGTAAGTTGATAAAAGGGTGAGTAGGTGGAAGACTTAGTGGGGAAAATGAACAAGCAGCTTTGGACAGCAGGCTTACGGCTATTTGTAGAAGAAAGACACTGAATGCAAGATCTTCTTGGTTCAGGGTCTCAAGAAACCGAGGAGGGCTTGACTGGATCCTCCAATTCCAAGTCACTCAGCGTTGAGAAAATCACAAGAGCTGGCTCGAAACATCATAACTGCTACAGTGATCCTACCAACATCATCCTATAACAGCTATAGCCCGACTGGATCCTCCAATTCCGAGCGATTCTAACACAGTGTAACAAAGGCGTAAAAGAAACTAGCATTCATTAGGAAAGAAGTATCAAGAGTGCATACATAACCAGAGTATCAGTGCTTCATTAAAGATTTACAACTGGGAGCTCAGCTCAACCATCGATCCCTACCAAAATGGCGAAAATGCCTACATATACTTAGAACAATAAACAGCAGCGGAACCAAGACGATGCATTGAAAGCTTTGCATCTGCATGGCTTCTGACAGTCAACCTCTGAAGGGTCATGCAACTTAAGTCAGACGCAATCTAATTCTTTGTCAGTTTCCAACGGCGAATCAATGTGCCTTTAATTCATTGCAGGACGTCCCCATTATGGAGGAGACGATGTCTAACCACCACCAACCGCTTCAATAACTGCTTCTTGGGCTTGAGGACGATCAGGCCAGCTCATCATTTTGGGATATGGAAGACTCCTCGCGTTGCCACCTAGAATAACTGAGCAGCTTGAAGGACGGGTATGGAGGCCAACGCGGGAAGTGGGGGGACGACAATGAGGTGGTGGGGCCACAACTGCAATGGCGAAGTAAGAACGATGAGAGGCGAGAGAGGTGGTAGAGGATGACATAAGGAAAAAGGGATATAAGTGGAGAAGGTGGGAGAATGGACATGGCAGGTGGTGAGTGGATGATGAGACAAGGAAGGGGCCACCCAGATGAAAGGGTGGAGGAGGACATATGACACACGGCAGCGGGAGGAAGACTGTTCTGGAGGATGACATTGTGGGAGGATGGCCCACGCTGGCTAAACATAGGGCGACTGAGAGGGGTGAGACTAACCCAGTGCCGTTGATCCAGGCGCGGTAATCTCAGCCGTCGGAAGCTGCGTCTACGATTCCGGACCCCCCCCTCCGCTTAAAGGTAGAAAGGCGGGGGGGGGGGGG
>ML809287.1:65196-86771 GCA_009831015.1 Picea engelmannii | reverse complement strand
GTTTCATGCTTAAAGAAGGTTATAGGTGACAAGATCCCAGTTCAAACTATATTTCCAGAACTTGACGAGGAAGGAAAAATCATATTGGAGCCTGAAGCCATCATTGACACAAGAATTCACCAACTGAGGAATAGATCCATTTCAAATTATCTCATTAAATGGAGGAAACTACCGGCTGAAGATTCCACTTGGGAAGATGAGTCTTTTATACAGAAGCATCCAAAGTTACTCAAGTGTTGTGGACAACACTTGTCTCAAGGGGAGGGACATGTTAATCCCTAATATTGGCTCATTACCCGTTAATTGGGGCATATTAGATTAGTAATGCTATTTTATTTATGTCGGCTTTAGTCCATTAGTTGTAATTTAGATTAGTAATGTTATATTAATTATGTTGGCTTTAGGCCATTATTTATAATTATACCTCATAGTCTCCTATATATACCAAGAAGACATTTTCATTTTGAATCATCTTGTACTTGAACATTTAAGTGGGGTAAAAGGAGGTTGCCCCCTCGAAGAGGCTTATTATCTGAAATTATCTCTTTTTCAAGGCGTTGAGTACTTTTCCTGAAGTTTTTATATGCTATATTGATGTTTGGTTCTTAACAGAGCCTCCTTCTCAGTGAGTTCCTGGATCATCTGCTCTTTAACAGTCCCTTCCAGGCATTGTTCCATTGTTGCAACCACTCGATCCAATTGCGAGCCTTGTCCCTCAATTTCTTCAAACACTTTACAGGCTTCATCCTGCACTGGTTGTAGCTTTTGGGTGGTGTTCCATTACCCTGCTCTGGATGGCAGTAATATTCTGCCACACTGCGCATTTTTCCTGAGATCTCTTCATTATTTTGACTGTAGTGAGTAGCTTCATTTGTGCTTGCACAGAGAATGCCTACTACTGTGCCTCCTGTAATTTCACTTCTAGTTTCCTTAGCTCTGGATCTTTTGTGAGGCGTTCATAAGTATGTTCACTTCTATCGCTCAGCTGTTCTCACTCTGAGGTGAGGGCCATTATCCTTATTACTGCATTCTTAGTGGCTTCTTCCCTCTAATTGTGCACTTCCTGTGGGGTGCTCGGTACTGCTTGGATATCCAACTCTGTTATCCTTGCTTGAAGCTGCTGGATGGTCTCAATGATCTTCACCACTTGAACCTCAACTGAATCTTGTTCCTCCTGTGCCAAGCCTAGCACAGAGAGACATGCATTATTCACCACTTCTTTGATTGTAGTCTTCTCTACGAGCAACTGATCCTTTTCACTCTGTAGCTTTTCTTTGTCCTTCTGGAGAATCGCCCGAAACTCTTCTTTCTCATTTTCATAGGCGGTTACATAGTACCAAATGACTCGTAATTTCTCTAAGAATTTCTCTTTTTCTTGTTTCAAGGCTTTTGTAGCCTTCTCCTTCTCTTCCTATATTTTTTGGAGTCGATCCTCTATCGCATATGCAAGTCTTCTCAATTGGGTTGGCTCATCCCCCAATTCTGCAATATGTGACGAGGGGGGCACATTAGGTACTACGTGGACCAAACAAATAGCTTGTTGTATTTCATTCAGTTCCTTCTCGATCCTTCCAGATAGATCCTCCTTATTCACTCCATATATCTGTAATATGTCCTTGGAAGCATCCTCCATGGCTCCACAGACAAAATTGATGTCATCCTCTATGAGCGTGGCCTCTAATTGGGGCTTACTGGCGCAAGTCTTCTTTCTTGCTGAATTTTTCTGTGGAGAAACCTTCCTCTTTTATGGTGTTATTGTTTCAGCAGGGGGATCTTGAGGCAGTGTAGATTCACCTTCTCCTTTCTCATCCCCTCCTCCTTGTCCATCTGCTTCATTTCCTCCTCCTCCTAGCGAGCCAGAGCCATTTTATTCAGAGGCATTGTCCTCCTCATAGATCTCTATATTCTGGAATTCTTCTTTCTTCTTCTTCTTATTTGTCCCACTGTACTGTCTGACATGCTCAACTCGAGTGACCATCGGGCTTCCTATGGTGTTTGTGTCAGAGATTTCTGCATTATCAACGAGTATGAGGAACTCCTCCTTCCATTCCTCGGTGATCTGCTCCATGTCTTCATCTATTAATATGTAGTAAGACTGTAACTCTTCCTTGTTCTCATATCTGCACGCAGTGATACAGATAAAATGTGGATTTGCACGGAACTTTGCTATCGGTCTATACTGGTGCAAGTTGCACGATGTCATGTGCGAGAATGACTCGATGGGAACCTTCAGTTGTTGATAATAGGCATGAAACACAACGTTCAACTACCACTTTTTTGTCATGTCGTTGGTGTACCACAAGGTGGAAAACCTCGTGCCCAACGACCTTGATGGTCCAATATCCAGAAAGGTGGCTCCTTCAGGCATTTTCCAAGTGACAAATGCGATCAACAAAATCAACCAGCTGAAGTGGAATTCGTATCCCAAATCTTCAGCTTCACTGCAGTGTTTCTCCAGTTCGTTGATGAGGTAACTCACCCAATTCATCTGCATGCCCTTCACACATTTTCCTGCGAGGTCCACCACGAACCCGATGACCTATGTGGGGTGGTTCTTCCTTATGATCTTGCTAGCTATGAGTTGGAAAGAGAGGCGCACTGCACCATACTATATAGAGGCTCACCATCCTATATAGAGGCTACCTTGTAGCCTCGCTTTCCTTTTTCAACTTTGTCGTATGCTTCCTTGATGTGCTGTGCCAGGGAGCGGTCCGAGGCCTTCCCTGGATAAAACTACCAAGGGTTAGATCCCTGCATTATTAACCTTGTAATCTAGTCGATTAGCACCAGATCCATAATAATATGTCGGTTGAGCCATATGTATTCACCATGATAACACGGCAACAGGAGTTTAACGCAAGCGTTAACCTCTTGGTGACGACCAAAATGGGGAATCTTCATCACGTTCAACACAATGGACTACACCAGTCCCTTAATCCATGGCTGGGAAATGAGGCGAGGATTCTTCCCAGTGGACTTCATCAAGTACCGGTGGGGTGCTATCATAGCATATTTCTTTCTGTTGCCTAGGTTGAAGTCATTGTTTTTTAGCAGTGAAATCTGTCCTAGCTGGCTTCCTACTACCCATATTCCTTTCGGAATGTATGAGGTGAACAGAGTGTACTCGTAGTCACGTAGAATGCTATCGCGGTTAACCGCACCAACCAAAGGTGAAGTGTATTATAGTATGATCGATGGGATCAACTTCACATTAGCTAGATTGCCACGATGCTTACTTTTTTGCTCGATTGCGGGGTTAACACGACCAGAATGTCATCCCATCGAAGGGGAATCCTGTAGTCCCCTGATCGACCATGCATGGACACCTTGAGATAATGGCCTATCACCCATTATATTCTTGAGGACCTCCTCAATAGACTTCTCTAATTCAGTAGGTTCGCCTGAAATTCTCAATTTTAACATACAGGTCGGGGTAGATGAACATATAAGCGAGGTAGAAAAAAGGATAGCGACATCTAGATTATGATAACACAACTCGACACACAATCAATTCTCTTTTAGATCAGTGAATCACGGGTGTAAAAAAGTGGTCCCGATGCAATGACAGATAAGTTAAATAAGCGGGGCCTCATAATGAATTCTTCCAATGGGAAAGAATCCTTCGAGCAATGCGAATTTGTTTGTTGTGGTGCGGTCTCAACATCCCAAAAGCGGTCCATTTACCCATAGATGAGTTTTATAGACGTTCTGGAGCATCGTTCTAATGGTCGGGGTGCCTCCAACGATCATATATCTTCACTAGGTCGAAGTTCCATTCTGCGTGGTCCTGCTGTTCCGACGTAGTTCGAATCCTACGAACCTTCCTCCTGCGAGGTTCCATTCTGTGAAGTCTTTCATCTGGTCTCTGTAGATTCCTATAGATTTTCCATCTTAGCTTTCTTTTTACTGATATTCCTTTCCTTCTTTCCTATGATTGGAATCTCTCTAAATATTTTTGGATTCCTCTTTCCATTCTTATTCTTATCTTCTCTTAGTGTAGTGACTTCACACTATTGAGGTGCTCTCAAAAGGTTCGAAGTTATTATTCCTTCTCTTACTAATTACTGGTGGGTGTACTTATTTCTTACATGGATAGTTCCTTCCAACCTTCTTGAATTCTTTCAACCTTGACAACTAATTCTTTTTCCTTTTGTTGCTTCGAATTATTCTCTCATTCTTCTATTATTCGAGCTATTTTTCTAGATATGAAATCCATTAATTCTTGCTTTTTCTTTTCTGTAGCTTCTTCCTCTTCTTTTCTTCTGACCTGATCCTTCTCAATCCAAGTTCTACCTAGAATAAATGGGAAAGGGTTGTTGTTCTCAACAAACTTAATGACTTCAAATTCCTCTTCAGTCAATGTTCCATGCATAATAATAGGTACATTGGTAACTCTTCCACATAAAGTTATCATAGTACCCTTAAAAAAACCTATCCTTCCCAATGAAGGTATCACAGTGGGCTTTCCTAAGATTTCCCAAGTGTCTTCTGTCATAATATTCACTTGTGTTTCTTCATCCAAGACACATTCTATGTCAGAGTATTCTACTCTTGTATTTATGCATTGTTTTACTTTTAGGATTTCTGGTAAACTGACATCTTTGTGCTCATTCATTGTTTCTTTCAACTGTAATAATATAGTCTGAGATTTCTCTGATTCTTTCTCTTTATGATTCTCTAAGATGCTCTTAGTATCTTGATTTCCTTCATGGTTTTCTTGTCTCATGTTCGATCTTTCAACTTTAGCAATCATCCTTGGACAATCCTCAACCTCATGACCAACAATCTTACAACAAATATAGATAGGACTTGTACTAGGGAATTCCTTAGCAATATATCCTAGACTTATGCAGTTATAACAAAATGTCAATCCTCTTTTTTTTTTGTATGTTCCCCAACTTCTTCTGTATTGTGCACAAGGATCACAATGTTGGACCTGCAATCTGAAAAAATCTTTCTAGGTTCATGCATCCACTTATTAGTCCAAAAATTATTTCTATGCATAGGAATAACATATCCTTCTTCATTTCTATTATCTTTTCTTATATCAACTCTTTCTTCCAACTGTGCCCTAGCTTTCAGGCTAGGACATAATCTATTAAACGTTCTTAAATTCATGCTTTTGAAACAAACATTTTCACTTATCTTACTCTTATCAAAGCACAAAGATTTACCTATTTTAATATCTTACCTTGTTTCTTCAGATCAGACTTCTTTCTTAGCACAGATCTTCACAAGTCAAGTAAATTATTGTGCACTTCAACAACAGATCTACACACATAGCTTCTCTTTTCTTTATTTCAGTTCCCAACAATCACAGTTCCATGTCCCGACAACTGAACCATTTGTTGGCACAAGGGAAGACCCAGGGTTCAACGCTTCAACAACACACCAAAAAAACCCTAAATACCAACCCTTTCGGCAACACCTGCAAAAGAAGTGAAGTCTCACCCGAGGTCGAGGCAGGGGGGTTACAGGACACAGGTTTCTGTAACCAAGATGGGACACAAATATTTGATAATAAGGCTTCACAAAGTACTCTATTAACACTTAAAAGGTGATATGCATTAGTTCATTAGCTTTAATAACATCGTAGAACATACCCTAATAGAGATCGACACAGTAACAATAAATATTAAATAATTCAACCACTTAGCACATATCATTAGGTTAGATCTAGCATTCATTCATCATTAACACAAGTAATCACTAAGCATCGATAGATATATCTATCATACATCATAAGGAAAGCACAAAGAAGATTCATAACATCAACAACACAACACAAATCAAACCAAAGACACAAGATATATGTGGTTCACCCTAGTGTGGGGCTACGTCCACCATTGCTTCGTCTTATTTATTATTCTTCAATCTCTTACATTCATCTTCTCCTGTGCACTAAGCCACATAGCAGATATTCACACCAGACAAGAGATATGCTCACTGGGCACCAAATCCTCCTTCCCAAAACTAGGTCAAGGTACAGAGCCAACTTCTCTACTGAGTACAAAAACTTAGATACACATGCTGCTGCACAAAGCAACTCAGAACTGCTTGCACTTAGCTACTACCACTATCTACTACAGTTGCTTATTTATACTTTTACAATCTCTTACAAAAGGGCCTAATCATGGGTAAACCCCATGGGATGACATCCCAAAACCCATTACAAAATCCCTAGGGACCCCTTACTGGGTCCACATAGCCCACAAAATCGATGAGATCCACGATCTCAGCTCCACCTAGGTGATCCTTTCTTGACCAATGTGTCAAAGTCCAAAAAGTGGTCACACTTGACCAAGGTTTCCTCAAAACTTGGTCGAGGGCCAACATGTGCTCTCCTTCGGATTCGTTAATTTTTATTCCCTACAGGTCCTCATCATCAATGTTGTCGACATCAACCTTCCAACAATGGACCACCTCCTTCATTTTTTCTACTATCCAGTGATGTGAGCATACTACCTCGGATGTGGCTTCTTTTGGATTCCAATGAAATATAAAGTCCTTAATCCTCGACTATGAAGTGGAATGCTAAGAAAAATTGTAAACTGACATGGGTCCAATCCACCAGTTTCCTTCTGATTTCCTCCTGGGTATACCAACTTCTAGGAACCATATCCACAATATGGATGAATCAATGGACCCATTAGGTTCAAGGAATATTCTTGGAGGTCCAACGCCATTCAAAAAAATTAATTTGTTCCTAGGGATCCTCAATGCTCTTGTACTGATTGGCCAGTTTGAAATCTAAGATTGCCTAGAACCCAACTCTTATTAGCTCAACCACCTGCACCCAATCCTAAATATTCGTGCAATGTGTCACCCATCACCATGTATGTATCCCCTGAACCATTCCATCAGTGACTTGAATCCTTCATTATTGTAGGATGAACTTCTCCATTTGTACTAGGAATTCCTTTATTGGTCCCATTCTATGAAATCATGGGGCATCACATAACTATGATCTGATCCATCATACCACTCTAGATGAGTAGATACCTCATACGTATTGTTTTTTCATCTTTCCATGGAATCTTTGGAGTCAGTGCCATAAGACTTGACACTCGGCCAACTTAACTCTCCATCCACAATGGGATTGATATAGTATTCTCTGCACCCAATGATCTTATAAATACTCTCAATCATAGAGCTTCATGCATCCTCATCCACCGACTCATTGTATTGATCAGCTTCATAAGGATATAGATGTGCAACCATGCATATATCAGTCTCAAATGACATCTACCTCTTCTTTAAATTCAACATGACATTGTTGTCAAAGGCCCAATCAATGCCCAACAATACATGGTATAGATCTAAGTCATTCATAATCTCTATGACATCAAATTCATCCTTTGCCTTTACTCACTCTATATTCACCTCACCTTTCTCTAGTCATCCTATAGGGTAGATCTTGTATTGATTGGCCAATCACAACTAGATTGTGAACCATACAAGACTCAATTTTCCCATCAACTCCCAAGACTTATTTCGAAGAATATTCATGTCTCAACCCTTATCCAACATCACTCCATTCATGTCACAACCACCAATATTAGTCTTCATTTTGAACTTTCTTCCGGTCTGCTTCTATTTGCTGACCTAACAGACCTCCTTTTCTAGTAGGAGAGATGATATATTTCCATCTGTCATCTTTCTTCCCATACAAGTATCTAACATTTGCGTTAAATTCCTTGAAACAAAAAGATAATTGATCAACCTCAAAAAACAAGGTAATAAATTACTTACTTTAACTTCAATGTCTATCTCCTAAACCAAGTCACACAATTCTTGTTTGCACACTGCGAACTTCAACTCCTCAAGACGATGCTCCTCAATTTCTCTCTGATCGGTGTGTCGCAGATCCTTTTTTTTTCATGCTTCTTCCATCAACCTATACATTTAATGCTACATCTATTTTCAAAAATGTGCTTCCTCCCATGGTCTTTGTGTCATGGTTGAAACTACTCCAGGGTGTAAGCCTCTTCTAGTGACCTCTAGGTCACCTACTATACTTATTCGTGGATCTGGGCCTCCTCAAGTGACCTTTGTTTCACCCACTATACTTATTCATGGATCCGGGCCTCCTCAAGTGATCTTTGTGTCATGTAGTACAACTCTTCAGATGCTATTTATTATTCCATGGATATATGGATGTCACACATAAGTTGTTTTTTCTCAGAAGCATGGAACTTAGGAGGGGGGTGTGTTTCATTTTTTTTCATCCCCTTCATCTTTTGACTCGAGTTTTCAGCCTTCTTGAATTCTCTCCCTGTATTCACTCTGCCTCAGGTTCTCACCCAGACATCAACTTCCTTATCCTTGTTATTATTCTTGCATGCTCCCCATGCACCATGTTGCAATGTGTCTTATTTTCTTCCCACTGCTTCAGTAAGTCGTGATAGTCCTATATGACATGCTCAAGACTATAATAATATGCATAAATCACACACGATTTGGTGCAAGAACTTGATACATGACCAATATCTCCACAATTGAAACACGTGGGGGGTTTTCCTCCCCCTCCTCCATATCCTCATCCATGACCACATCCATATATACCCCTGGGACCTCCTTTGTATCGACCTCTCTCAACACCACCATGATCACCACCCTTATGTTCGTCTTGTACCCAAAATGCATTGCGGATATTTTCTTTCATCAACTGGAGTGACTGGTAGTTATTGACATCATGTCCCATGAATTTACAAAAATCATATAATGGAGTGTGGTGTGTCTTTTGATACTTCTCCAAAGTTGGGAAACATGGTGTTACATGTCCCCATTGTTTGTAGATCTCACACCAGTTCGCTTGAGGTCTAGTTGGAAATGGATTCCACACTCTCGTCACCACATAATTCAAAATCACATGGCACTCGTCTTTGCAATTCCCCTTAAATAGACATGTGTTACACCATACATGCTCACAAATTATTTTTCCTTCACTATATCTTTCAACTGCATCGTTAGGTTATCTATTTGCGACTACACCTATGCCAATCGTGCTGATGTCTCTGCCCTTCCTAGTGTAGCCTCCAACTGCATGGTGATTTCCATGGCTTCTTCCTGATTTGTCACCTTCTTCTGGGTGATTAGTACTAGGATATGGGGGAGTAACCTTGCAATAAATCACTCTCTATGTTGTACATATTGTATTTGGAACATCATCCTATCCAACAAAATTTTGAACTACTCGTCATAGTCCCACATGGTTTATTCTTGTTTTCACTTGATCTCCTTCATCACAGTAATACATTGAGACTCTGACTAAGGTTTTTGGAATTACATAAGAAAATATTGCTTGATCTCTGTCAGGGGCCTCGCTTGTCCCATCGGTGTAGTGGCCTTGTACTTCATATACAATGTCAAGGCTTTTTCCTTGAACATGGTTTCCAGTTGTGCAATATTTATTGATTCATATTTGACCCTCTTCACAAACCATATTTATTCACACATGAATTAATTATGTTCTACATCATCCTTACCGATTCCATGGAGCATGGGTAGCCTCAGGGTGCTAGCCGGATTTCCCATCTTCAATTTCGTATTAACTACTCTGATCTAACTACTAGGTGTCAGGGTTCTTAATACCAATATTCTCTTGGGTGAAGTAGCACTGACTTCACTTTATTATTGACTTGTATCCTCTCCTATATCTCCTTCTACTATTTCTTCTCCTCATTTTCCTATTCCATTCACCTCACTATTTGTTGTTCTTTCTTCTCAATTACAAATGTGAAAGGGGGGTGTTTTAAAGGGGGGGTAATTCCATATTCTTCTGAAATTTATTGTAAGGTGATGTAGAGAAATTTCTACCTCCAACCATGGAATACCATCTATAATTTCCAATTATTCTCCCCCACCACTAGGGGATCATCTGTCTTCCTTCCTTTCTTCTATGCCTCTAATATACAGCTCATGTTCCTCTGTAGTTGCAATAATCTGCAACAAACAAGGGTCTCAAACTTCATATCCTGAGCCCTGGGACCACTACTACTCCTATTACTATTAATATGACCACTACCACCGATATCCCCACTGGACACCCTATCCTCAATGCCACACCTCTTTGTGGGCCTACCTTCAATTGTGGTCCTCTCTATCACATCACACTCTTTCACACTTCCTCTAGGTGTAGTTCCTTTTCTCTGACAGAACACACTCAACCACACTTCCTATGATCCACTTTCCTTCTCAAGTCAACTCTTCTTGTGTACGTCTCAACTCTCTCTCTTTTATGCTTCTCTTGGTCCATTCCATTCCCTACCTCATTTCAACAACTTTTGGATCCTTCTCAAAGGATCCAAATTATTCCTAGTTTTATCTCATATTTTCACCCCCCAAGAGCTGGGGGAGTTTACTAATCCATCCTGTTGGGATCCATGCACATCAACCCTTTTTCCATGAATGACATCTTGATCTAGAGTATGATTTATTCCAACATTTTTTTTCTTGGACCTTCCGTGAAATTTCTTTCATCCTCGCTAAAAGAATTAGTGTACTCCACAACAAATTTGATAATATATCACTCATTTACTTGAGTGAACCAGAAATAAATGGATTGAGTCCACTTATTGTCTAATGCCTTCAACTGATCAAGGGTGGACTTCTCCCAAATCACTTGTTCTATAGGCCACAAATCTTGGTAGCATTTTTCCTTTTTATCTATTCATACAATAAACAAAGGAATTCCACAAAGAACATATCATGCATATTAGTGTAGAGATACTTGTCCTTCCATATGTTCATGTTGACTCTCATACCTTGAGTCTCCCATAGAGAAAATTCATTTTCCTTATCATTTAACTACTATTGAATTTCCTCTTAAGATGGATACCACCTCATTTCTCACCTTCATTGTTGAATACAATAATTTCAGGTCACGATAATGAAACCATTTGTTCGGTTGTTTCACACTTTCATTCATCCTTCTTAACGTTGGGTATTCTATACCTAGGGTTTATCCAGAGTTGACCAACAAAACCCCTAAAGCATCGGCATACCAATATTTCTCCAAGGCCAGAGAAGGTCTTACTCGAGACGCTATGCGGATCACAAATACCATATGTTCTTGTGTTGGGGATGAAGTACTAAACACAGACATATACATCTAGGTTGTCATTCATACATTCCCTACCTGACAACTTACTATTATCATTATGTAAAAATAATACACACACATATCCAAATAACATGTGAGTGATACATGATAGATCATAATCATGGAAACTTTATTATTCTTTCCATTGCATTAAAAAAAAACATACATTAAGAAACACATATGTGACAACAGCATAGTCTCATATTCCCTTAGACATTTCTCAGAGTTCCAATACACTATTCTCCATGCACCCTTTCATACTTTAGACATATACAATACTCATACTTACATTCGACAAAATTACAACACTATAGAGTCTCGATCTCTATGATAATGGACAATAACAATAACCTAGTGAATGTATTGACTGAGTAACTATATTTTTGTGGTTGTTTCTTCCTTTTATAGATTTCTCTGCTCCAAGATATTTGTCTTTTTCAATCCTACTCCACTCTCTCTACTCACTAATAGTATTACATGCCTCTGCCACCATGTTGCACTCCACTTATCCTTTCTAGAATTAGGGAAATCTTAACTACCTCTCCAGCTCATCCTTTTTCAAATCCAGATTCCCTTGTGCTATTGGTTGTAATCATTTGGGGAGGTTTCCTGATGATTCCTTTCTTGATTCTGGTGTGTGTCTTCTTTCTTTTGGATGCGCTTCAAAAAACTCAGATCGGTGCACATTTAGTAGACTTTGGACTTGTCACGCAATATCCAAACTTAGTCTGGCATGCACTTCTTTTAAATCCTCTTGCATTAGCTTGGGCATACAAAAAATTGGAATGAGTGTGCACAATTTCATTTGAGCACGCGTGAGAGATTAACATAAAACCAGGGATAACTTTAAGGATCGAAATTTATATTAAAATATAGAAACCTGGGATAATATTACTATTCCTTAATATGCAAAATGTAAAATGGTCTGCGATAGTTTGGTAAAAACATTCAAATTTCTAAGGATTTTGTATAGTTTATATTAAATTTTGGAGATTTTTAAGGTAAAATAATTTTATTCTATGGAATTTAGGAATTTGTTTTTTAGAAAAAATTGAAACTGGAAAATATTGTTTTGGGAAACACCATGGAAAATTATCCCATTGGATAAATTTAGTTCCTAAAATCATCTATGCCCAAGGATTAACCATGTGTTAAAGTCTTATATTCCCTCTAATTGTTTCCTTATAACGAATCACCTTTTGACATGTTACCATGATGTAGTGGATGTGCATTAAAGGAAGGCCCATAGGGTATTCAAGATGAGCTTATCGATGAATTCTATTCAGAAGAAATGTTAAGTATTCCATACTCATTTCTCCAATAGGATAAAATCCAAAAATGGAAAGTCTAAGTGACCATTTGTATTCATACTTTAGAACAATATTACGACTCACAGAAATGACACCCCAATGAAAAACCTCCAAGAGAAATCATCTGATAAGCCATTCGACATTCGAAATTCAGAAAACTATTTGTTTTTTATGATTTTTTCTTTTTCATGTTGGGAGGATCTAAATAGAGTAGTTCCAAATAGACCATAGATTTGGTCATATACACATGTACTCGATTTACCATCCCGAGAGAATTTCACAAAATAAAATTACAATTGGTTCCATGTTAGAGAAAGAGATAAATCAGACTCATAAGAGATCTTAAATGGACTGTAAATTGGTGTAGTTGTCCTTCAATAGGTTGGGATTGCATAGAGATAATAATAGTTCCTCTATAAGTACCTATATTAGTTAGTAGCAAGAAATTACCCATGTTCAAAATTTTAGTAGGGGGACCCATTGTGATTCCCCAACACAAAGAATTGCGATGGGTAGTTGTGGGGAGATCAACATAACTTCTATTTTACAACTCATAATTGTTGGAAAACATCCTAAAATATTTCCTTACAAGAAATGATATTGACACAAGTTTTCATTTTCCAATTCAAGGAATTATCGTTGTATAATAAATTTAAATTTGTTATACACTGACTACGTTTGCAAACATATTTTGTTTTCCTTATTTTTCTACTTCTTCCTTTATCCTCTCGTTTTACCTGCTATCTTGGTCATCATGATTATTCATGTTTCCTATAAATCTACAAAAAGGTGTACAAAAATTACAATCAACGTGCATATCATAAATAAATTTATGTAAAACTCATTCAAATTATATTTATTTAAAACTTGTAACTAAACAATCAACAAGCAATTTGGTTCAATGATTTATCCTTTTTGTTTCTACTTAGTCTAATTCGATTTCTGAAAATGTAGAATCTAATTCAACATGGTTGTTTTATCATCACACAACCGTAAGAATTAGTACCATATTGATCAGGTGAACTTATGATAAAATATTTATAAGTGTTTCCATAGTTATTGTATTTTGTGTTCAAGTGGTATCATATGGTATATATGACAATATATTATGTATTGTTTTAGACTTGAATGTATATAGTGTCCATATATGAATATTCGAGATCTAGAGGTCATAATGATTAAACATATTGAAAAAAAAATACTAGGGATAATTTTAAGGATGGAAATTTATATTAAAATGTAGAAACCTGGGCTAATATTACTAGTCCTTAATATGCAAAATGTAATTTTTTTTGTGATAGTTTTGTAAAAATATTCAAATTTATAAGGATTTTATATAGTTTCTATAAAATTGTGTCAATTTTTAAGATAAAATAATTGTATTCTATGGAATTTGGGAGAATCATTTTTACAAAAAATGGAAATTCACGAATCATTTTTTGCGAAAAACCATGGAAAATTATCCCAATGGAGAAATTTATCCCCTAAAATGATCTATGAACTAGACTCAAATGATATGTCAACAAAGACACGTCAACACTGAGTAAATGACACATAGGATGAACTCCAAATGGAACACAGGTAAACCCTTATAGAAGTACACAATATGATATTATGTGGAAAATAGAAGGAAGATGTTGCAAAATGTATTCATAACGATTTGGATATGCATGAAAAACCTAAATATCCAGGAAGCTTGATAAAGGCTTCATGGACTATACCTCAACCCACATATAAGTATACACGTGAAAACAAATCCAAAATACAAAGCATCAAGATATTTGAAATAACTTCTATAACTGAGCCTTTGGATTTACATACAATTTTGATTGAATGGGATCAGGTATCTTGGATTTGGTAGAATCAAATGACCCACACTTACTTGCCTTTCAGATTTTGGATGCAATTTTATTGAGGAACAATTATCTGACATCTAGGGAATGTTAAAAGATATTAAATTAAGTTGAATCCATATATGGATATGAAAACTTCCCAATTAGAAGGACATGTCATCAATCCACATCTCCTACCACATCAACATACCTCCTCAAACAAATTCCATGTGGAATAACACACATAATACACTTGAAAAATTCAAATTACAGAGTTCCTAGTGTTAAATGAAAAGTTATAAAGACTTAAGGAGAGAAACTTCAGATTAACATATCTAGCATATGGGCATTCGATGAACTCAAATAGAAACAAAATAGGCACTATTTGGATCCATATATGTCAATTCTGTTATCCACCTTCCCCAAATAAACTTGGTTAAAAAGCATCTCGATACAGATTCATGATGTCGAAATCTAGATATTCGAGTAACTCATGTTATGACTATTGGTAATTGATCCAAATCCTCCATAATGATTTTTCATTATAGATTTTAGGCATTCTATGAAAAAAATGAGAAGTCAAATTGGATTAAAGAATGGACATAATTTTTTTGTTTGTTTGCTAATTTGTCCGTGACCTGCGAGACTAGCCCGTGTCTTAAGAAATCGCGACTCGGGGGCATTTAATCCGTCAAAATCACCCGGGGATTGCACCCGGCCTAAGCCGCACCAACCATTAACATGGATGGATTTTTTGTCTTTGCAGGTTTCGAATCGGTGAATTAACATCACATAGTGCCTTAACAACACGCTCCATCATCGAATGTCCTACACCTCGGGGACAAATAATGGACATAATTATTTCAAAGGAATTTCATTAAAACATATATATAAACAACTTATACAAATAAAAAAAATAATTAACCAAAAAGGATTAAATAAAACAAGATGAAAAATATACAAATTCAAGAAGACCAAAATTAAACCATTAGATACAAAGAAAAAATGAAGGATCCCCATTATTTAATGATGGAATCATCAAATAATAGGGGTTTTTATGCAGGATACAACAATTGGTGATAACTGGGAGGACCAATAATCTATGAAATTGTTGAGATAGGGTAAACTTTATATCTAGAAAAGGAAACATTACTCTTCTACTTATACAATTTTATAAAATTATACAAATTTGTTATACTTGGTACCTATAAAGAATAAGTTTTGAATTCCAAGTACTCATAACTCAATATTATTTTCATAGAGCTCACTATATTAGTTAACTTGAAAATATATGTTAATTGGTTAAGAAAATTGGTTAAAAGGATACGAATTTTCTACCAACCAATATTTGCACATTTTTTTTTCCTCAGATCCTTATTACCTGGAATTTCTTCGCTACCAACGAGTATCCATATCCTCGATGATGATGCCTTAGTATCATACAAACATGGCCCCACTACCAACAAGCATCCATTTCCCCGATGGGTTTTCTTGTACTTCCCACACTGTTTAGACTGCTTTCTTCTTCATATTTATTTTATATAACATTTCTTTGACGCTTTTGATTTTTAATATGAATATGAGTGATACAAGAGTTACTTTGATTGACAATTTTTTTGGGTATAATAAATTAGTCTAAAATATTTCATCACTTCTAGTCATCTTGAACATTACTTAATGTGTTTTAGTAAATGAGGCTCAAATAAAAACAATAAAAGAGCAATTTCCCAGAAACAAAACTTTTAAAAGATAATTATTGATCAAATATAATGGTTCATAATTGCAAAATATAACTGTATATGAAGTTTAGACTATCGTAAATTGTTTCCATAAATAATCCCTTGATATTTATGATTATAGTACAATCGTTAGTCATTCAACAATAATTATTTTATTCTACAACAACCTGCAATAAAAAAAACTACCTAAAGAATTTGAAAACTAAATTAAAAGCAACAGAACCAAAAGAAATTGATACTAAATTTAATAAAAGATAAGACATAAGCAATATTTAAAAAAGTAAATTAAAATTACGAAAAATAATTCTTCAATATTTGACCATTCACGGGGAGGCCTTATAACTCCTCCTCCAATGATCACAAAATGTAAGTTGAAGGGCCAAACGTTTTCAGAAATTTGAAATGGGCATAGCCAGAGGTGTTGAAATTTGGTGTGTTTTCCCTTTACCTCATGATCTTTGTCCCATTTTAGTATTAAATCACTAACTTGGAAATCCTTATTACCGACTAAAGTTTTTTCAAATCAACATTTAACAATTTTTTAATGCATATTAAATTTGGTTTTAGCTTTTTTCCGCTCTTCTTCTAATTTAATTAGTGTTTCAGTGTTTATCTAAATTACTAGGCCATTATAATTTCTAACAAATTGTGCTAACTACAAATAAGGTAAGGAAACATTAGGCGGTAAAATAGTTTCCTTTCCATAGAAAAGGAGAAAGGAAGAATTCCCTAATGTTGATTCAAGAGTAACTTTATCTTCCCATTATGTGTTAAGAATATCCTTGAGCCAATTTTGTTGGTGTTCATCAACAATCTTTTTAATAACTCTGATTAAATTTTTGTTTGTAGATTCTGCTAAACCATTACCTTGTGGGTAATAATTCACATAGTATTTAATTTTAATTTCTTTGTTAATGAAAAATTCATAAAAGCTTAAGGATGAAAATTAATAAGAATTATCAAAGACTAAGGAGATAGGAATTCCAAACCATGTAATAATGTTTTGTTCCAGAAAATGGATTACATGATTTTCATTAACATATTTAAGAGGTACAGATTGTTTTCACCGTGTGAAGTAATCTATTGCAGTGAGGATATACTTATGGAGTTGAGATGAATTTGGAGTAATTTCTCCAATTATGTCTACTCTCACTGTTCAAATGAAATCTCTATCATAACATGCTACAATGGAAATGTTGAATTTTTCTCTCTTCCAACAGATGTCTGACAATTTTTTCACTTTCTTGAATAAGAGTGACCATATTTAAACAATGTTGGCCAATAATTTTCCAACACATATAACTTTATGGGCAATGATATCACTGCCAAAGTGTCTTCCTATTGTACCATCATGTAGTTCAACCAATACTTTTGTAGCATCTTCTTTGTATAAGCATATTGACAAAACACCATCATAGTTTTTATGGAACAACAATCCATCAATCAAATCATACTGAGTAGATTTTAATCTTAAATATCTTTTGTTCTTAGGATATAAATATTGTGGAGTAATCCAATGAGTTAAATAATGTTTTAGGTCATCGTACCTAGAGTCAGTGGAAACATGGACACAATATATTTCTTTAGTACTTACATATGCCTCATTTTCCCAACCCACTTTGCCATCTATTTGTGAGCCCTCATATTTTTATGCCAACCTACAAAGTCCTTTTCCTAGAATGATCTTAGTAGGTTTTATTTCCATATCATACTCTTGGAACATTGTCATCCAATTTTCTCTCCTATCTCTTAACTCTTTTTTGAATAGTAAATGACATACAAAAGGATGTGGGACAATCACTTTAGTGTGAAATTTTAGTAGATAAGGTGTTAAATGCTTTATTTCCTTAAAGACAACAAATTCCTATTACCACTTCAGGATATTTAAGTTCATCTCCATAAAATCCTTAACTCATGAATGAAATTGACACTTCAATGCCATCTAAATTCTTTTGAGTCAATATTGCAACACATAATGAGTCAGTAGAAAAAGTGTATAAAACAAATTCTTTATTAAAATCAGTACTCATCAATGTTGAGGCTTGTGATATAGATTGTTTAATATAACTAAATTATTCTTTTTCTTTAATGTCCCATTTAAAATTATCATTTTTCTTAATCATGTCATGTAATGGACTTACTATTTCTGTGAAGCTAGGAACAAATCTTCTCACAAAATTATTTTTTATTAAAAATGATTGCATTCATTTTTTATTATGTGGGAACAAAATTTATGAAATGGTTTTTGTTATTTTGGGTTCAATCATAATATCAAAAGTTTACCTTCATTTACAACACAAATAGTCTTTTTTGGATTGAATGAAATTCCATACCTTTTACAGTGATTGAAAATGTACCTTAAATGATGATACTATATTTTCTATTCTTTGAAAATATAGTATCATCATATAAATAGAAAACCATTGATTTATTAATCAAACCTATGAATGCAATATCCATTTCCCTTTGAAATGTAGCACCTACGCTGATCAAACCAAATGGCATTTTATGATAGGTGTCGGTACCCCATTTCATTCTGAATGTAGTATTTATATGGTATGGTTTTGAGATTAGGACTGTTGGGTATGTGTTATATTCTTTGCATGTGCGTGTGTGTGGGTGCGTCAGATACGACGACTGCGTCTAACGATCCCTTCACCTGTGGCTCTACTGTGTGCGCCGGGCGATTTCCTAGGGGGGTCCCAGGGGGGGCCAGGTATGCCCCCCCCTGGTTACACGGAGCGTTCGGGGCAACGCCCTGATTTTTTTTTTTTTGGGCAGTTTTTTGCTATTTTTAGCGGATTTTGCTATTTTTAGCTGATTTATAAATTAATCCCGGATTAAGGGATTAGGGTTTTGGTATCTACGGAATACCTAAAAACATTGTATATATTGTATGGCGAATGGTGAAATTCGATATAATGAAAAAGAAAGGTTTTCCCGGTTGAGGGTTTCCGGTAAAGATCTCTGTGTATTCTGTGTATGAGCCATTGATTAATTTCTGTATTGCTTAAGAATATATATGCATTGCTTTACTTCGTAGGTTTGAAACTTACAAGGACTTGGTCATAACTATAAAATGTATCTAAAAGTGATAACATCTTTGAGCCTGAGACACACTGTAAAATCTATTCCATAAGAGAGACAAAATAATTGTCTTTGTCTGAAGCCTTGTTAAGGTTATAAATATCAATGTAAATATGAATTTATCCATTCTTGTTTCTAACAGGAACCATGTTTGAAACCCATTGAGAGTGTCAAAAAGGAAATACAATTTTTTCCTCCAACAATTTATTCAACTCTTAATTTCTAATTTGCTGCTCCATTGTTGGGTGCATTTTCCTCACTTTTTGTTGGACTGATTTTGCATCCTTTTTCAGTGATATCACATACTAGATAATTTTCTTGTCATAGGTTTTCAAGTCATTATATATCCAAGAAAAAATTTCCTTATACTCCTTGAAAATTAGAATCAATCTATCTCTTTATGTAGGTGTAAATCTTGTTCCTATATTGATATTTTAAGGATTTTCATCAGTGCCCAAATTGATTACCTCATTTTGCATGGATGAATTGTTCATTTTGCAGTTTTTCATTCTAAATTTATCTTAAGGATAACAATTTTTTTTTCTAGATAAACCGTCGACTTCAGAATGGTATTTTTAGCTGTGGATTCTGACTCTGGAGATGATTCATTTATATCCAAATCATGCTACTTCTCGTCAATAATAAAAATTTTAAATGTATCCTCCCGTGTGATAAATTCTAAAATTTGTTTATCATCATCAAACACTTTCTAGTTTGTAACATTATCAGGGACTAAGGGCCTCAAAATTAATTCAATAGAGAATTTGTTATATGAGAAATCAACAGAAGGAATTAAATTTGACGCTACATTAGCAAGCAAGTCAACATATGAATTATGAGATTGAGGTACTGTTGGATTACTAAGAGGGGTGTGAATCAGTAATAGCGTAATTATAATCCTTTTTCTCCAAATAATCCAAGTGTTATATCAATGTATAATTATTATCCAATAATGATCAATACGAAATCAACAATCACACACATACATAGTACACTAGTGTTTTACGTGGAAACCCATATTGGAAGAAAACCACATAATGCTTTTTCTTATATGTCTTGAAGAATTACATTCATTGGAGGCACCAACTTCCTTTGTTTTCTAGATGAAACTGGAAGGAGGCTCCAACCCCCTAGTTTCTTAGGCTACAACCTGAGGGAAGCTCCAACTCCCCAATTCTCTGGCTACAACCAAAAGGAGGCTACAACCCCCTATGTTCTCTGTCTACAACTAGAAGGTGGCTACAACCACCTATCCTTGACCCGTCCAACCACCCTGAAGTAGAAGTATAATGATGGAACCAATGTCACACTATCACTGTGAGATATACCACTGTAAACTTGAACCAAACAACAACCATGCATCAACCTGTACGTCATCCTGTAATCAGCCTGTACCATAAACAAGTGCATCGACCATGCACCAACCTCTACCAAACAATCTGTAATCAACCTGTACCATTAACAAGTGAAACCAACCATGGAACAAGTATGTACCAATCATGTGTCAAGTACTCATCAAATATGACTCATAAATATGTACCAACATCATCAACTATACACCTCATGTATGTATAAACTCATCAACTACTTGTCTCAACCATGTACCCAACTTGTACCTCAACCAAAATCCATCATCAATTTCATCATCCAAATATGATTTGTAACTTTGTAATAGACCTGGTGTATATGATCACATACCTGCAAACCTTCCTTAACTTTAAACAACAAGAGACTAGCATTTTCATCAAACTTTTCTTTAGTCTCACATGACTAGTTTTGGATTAGTCAACAACCCTAACTTGAAATAATCATAAATTTGTACCTGTAATGAATAAAAATATGAAACTGATACATAATTTTCTTCATTTTTTTTATGCAATTCCTCCAGGTGTCACTACTTGGAACCTCTCATAAAAGGAGTTATAGAAAAAATGGCATACCTTGCTGAATTCTGGCTTATTCTAGAGAGTGAACTTGTAGAGAATTCCCCACATGAAATATTTGTTGAATCGATATGAAACTATTACACAACATACTAAAGAATTTACTCTAACCAACATATTTGGTCTTACATAATTTGGATCTATTATGAAGAAGTTATGACATTTTTACCCGAAACACCTGTTTTTGACTGGTTTCAAGACTAGCCACAAACCCTATTTTCCATGGAGTGTAACTCCAAAAATAAAATGAACCACAAGATTAATTTTTTACCACAGATATTTGGATATGTTTCCTCAATGGAGTAGAAGTTTCATGGTCTGAATCATTCTAGAAACAAAGTTATCATGAAAATGGTGAGATGACTTGTAAATAGCAAACCTTAGAAAGTGTTAAGCCCTAATATTGGCTCATTACCTCTTAATTGGGGCATATTATATTAGTAATGTTATTTTATTTATGTCGGATTTAGGCCATTAGTTGTAATTATACCTCCTTGTCTCCTATATATACCAAGGAGACATTTTCATTTTGAATCATCTTGTACTTGAACATTTAAGTG
>ML809287.1:16545-51241 GCA_009831015.1 Picea engelmannii | reverse complement strand
AGAAGGAGGATGTTGCAAAATGTATTCACAAAGATTCAGATATGTGTGACAAACCCAAATATCTAGGCATCCAAACATCTAGGAATCTTGATCAAGGCTTCATGCACTACACCTGGATCCAGATATAAGTATACATGTGAAAACAAATTTAGAATCCAGAGCATAGAGAGATTTGAAATGAGACTCTAGATCCAAATAGAATTGTGAGTGAAGAACATCCATTATCCACAAACTCAAATGAGTCACACTTACTTGCCTTCCAGATTTGGATGCAAGCTTCTAGACGAACAATTGTATGACATTCAACATTTGAGGAATGTCAAAAGTTATTAAATTAGGTTGACTTTAGATACAAATATTAAAACTTCTCGACTAGAAGGAAACATCATCAATCCACATCACTTTCCACATCAACATACCTCCTCAAGCAAATGACACATGGAATAAGATACATCAAGACACATGGAATAAGACACATCATACCATTGGAAAATTCAAATTATAGATTGCATAGAATTAAATAAAAAGTTATAAATACTTAAGGAGAGAAAATTTAGATAGGGATAACTTGCATCCAGGCATCCACTAAACTCAAATAGCAAGAAAGTAGGCCCTATTCGGATTTGGATATGTCAAGTCCATTTTACACCTTCCCTAAATAGACTTGGATAATAAGCATTTGGAGACAGATTCATGATGCTGAAATCTGACTATCCGACTAACTCATGTTATGACTGTTGGTAATTAATTTGGATACTCTAGAAAACATTTTCTATATAGATTTTAAGCATTCTATGAATAAAATGAGAATTAAAATTGGATTAAATGATCAACATAATTATTTTAAAGGAAGAACATTAAAACATAGTTATAAACAACTTATAAAAACCAAAAAGTAATTATCCAAACAAGATTAAATAAAACAAAATGAAATATGTTCAAATTCAATAAGACCAAAATTGAACGATTAGAAACAAAGAAAAAATGAAGGGTCCCCATTATTTAATGATGGAATCCTCAAATAATGGGAGTTTGTTGTGAATCCTACAACACATCCTTGCAATATGAATGGTATAAATAATTCAAAGTTCTCTAGAAAGGACCATTTATGTTGCTCAACATTATGTGTGTCTTGCTTCAAATTCTTACCTTCTACTTGTTGTAATATACGAAATGGTTATGGTGGAATGGGAAAAATATATTGTTTTTTATTTTCTTAAACTACTAATATAATCTTTATCTTTGTTTATCTTGCTTCCTCGTCCACTGTTTGGCATTAATATTTGATAAATCAAAAATATGTTATCTAGAAACATAATATAAGTTTTAATATGAGTGAGAAATAGAGGAGAAACAACTCTATAAAAAGGTAGAGGGTATCTCCTTTTTCATGAGAATATCCTATGGGGTTGATTCTTATCCTTAAAATAGGTTTAGAGATCAAGAGGTTCCAAGTAGGTATTTTTTCCCTAAAAATAAGCCACATGAAAATCCTAGTCTTGTGTGGAAATTTAAGCTTTCATGTCATTTTAAACTACCATTACAACTTTTATACACCATCTAAACACCTTACAACCCAAATTTAATGTATACCTTCCTCCAATAATATTTCAAGGCGATACCATCTCATCCCTTTCTTTTTTTATCATTATATAGCTATTCCTCAAAGTTGCCCCCCCAAATCCGACCTTTATTTCCATTAAAACCAAGTCTATATGATTCCATCCTCTAACTATAAAAGGTCATTTAAATTATTAAAAATGAATCAAATTGCATACAAAAACCTCCAAAAATGTATTTTGGCAGTCTGCACTAAGTTTAGTTTCATTCATGATAAAAAATGAATTCTTTATAGGAGAGTCCATTGTCACGTGGATTCATTTCTAACATCCAGTTCAAGATTGTGAGGTTGGAAAATGGAGAAAATTTGTATATGTATTAGCTTGAGAAACCACATCACACATTATTTTTCAAATGATGCCTTCATATATTTGATTAGATTTCCTTGAGAGAAACCAAGATGCACTATACAAACCACCTCACATTTATCTTTAAAAAATATTCATGAGTACATCACCTTATGTGAGGAAACATATTTGATAAATGGGAAGATATTAGCCTCTCACCACATATTGGTTTCTCTTTCTATATAGAAGTATATAGGTGTGTTAGTTTTTTACCTCTCACCACATACTTAGTTTCCATTGTAACGACCCCAATCATTATGACTGCATGCAATGCAAAGCAAGTGCAATTTTTTTTTTTTTTTTTGTTTTAGGTAGGAAGGAAAAAACAACAACAGTTAAACCACACAACTTGACGATGAACACAACACATGAATATCAGGCAACAAATGACAATGAATCATCAAACTAGCACATCATGCAACTGGTCAAAACACACGATAATCAAGAGACAGATAAAAACGACTACCCGCTTGATGCAAGCAAGACAACGCCTACAAGGTAATGGACACCATTAACCACCTGACACAATGGCTTCAAAGACCAGTAACTATAACCCTCTACGATGCCTAAAACACAACACATTGAGGCATAAAAGAACCAAGTACCGACATCAATTACAACAAACAAACACCCATATCGAGAAGCACCAGACTCTAGCCAGGTTATCATTCACAACTATCCATCAGGGCGCACAATGATCCCCTCATTAGAAATCATGTTGTCACAAGGTGATATGAGTGACAGTAACCATGGTGCAACATACCATATCTAGACTTTTACCCGCGTTAAATCCCTCGCACTAGGAGACCAAAATATGTGTCAAAATACACAAAGACTACACCCAAGCACCCAATCGATAGGTCAACAAGACGCAAGGATATCTGACTACTAAATTAAAAATACATAATGTTCATGGTAACTACACCAATATTTTTCATGTTAACTACATCAATCTATACATATTACATAATTATAACCAAAACAACTAGTTCATGGTAATTAACTAATGGTAACAATTAGTTTTGTCTGTTAATTATATGCAGCTAACTATATGTGCTATCTAGCATTGATACACTGTCTAACCATTTACCACATGATATATAAAATCATTGTCAATAATATTAAATCTCTGGCACACATTATATATCCAATCGCTGTCACTGATTTCGCTATAAATATATCTCTGTCACACATTATGTATGAAATTGCTGCCAACAATTATATTTATGTCACACATTATATGTTAATCTCTATCACACATTATATAATTTGATGTCTGAATGATATATTTCTATCCACTAATAATATCGTTGTCTAATACTAATGAAGGCTAATATTGATATTATTGAGAGAAATTATGATATTGCTGAGCGAAATATGATATCGCTATGTGTGATGATAACACTGTGCAATATATATCGTTGTCAAATGAGAACATGATAATGCTTCACATTCAATACATAATGATGTTTTCTACCAACCATACGATATGGTTGTCCATTAAAAATGTGATAACGTTGTCTTATTAAAAGTATAAATTGCTATCCAAAACTCAAATTATAATAATGTTATCCAAAACATAGATTATAATAGGATAACAACAATAACGCTATACAAAAATGCTATCAGTCAATACATAACCAAATCGCTATCCATTAACACATATCAAAACATAGACACATCAAAACGCTATCTATTTACACATGACATAGCTATCTAATTAAATGAATGATATCACTGTCTAATTATATTAAATTTGCAGTCTAATAATGGTAAAATCGTAGTCTAATAAAAGTAATAATTCGCAACTGTTACACAAGTAAAAACTCCACCATTACACATTAAAAACGAAACAATTAAACAGTAAAAACGCCACCATTACACAGTGAAAACGCCACCATTACATGAGTAAAAACGCCACCATTACACAGTAAAAATACAGAGGTGATCATCAAAACACTGAGATTATCAGGGAAATTCGCTGGGAGAAATAAATACACCAAAACACAGAGGTGTTCATTAAAAAAGAAGACAGTATTAAGCTGTTCGCAGAGAGAAATAAGTAAACAATACGCAGAGTTTTTTCACAATCAAAGAGTTGGGTAATTCCAAGAATCAAACTCTGGTAAAGTTCTACTAAAACACAACATTAAAAACCACATTTTTGCTGGCAAATAGAAGCACAAATTGGTGGAGAAAAAGGCATCGAAACAACACACAAAAGGGGAATCGAATGGTAGTAAAATAACAAACATGAAATTGCAGCATAAAGTTACACGATCTAGCCTGGTAAGATCCACAAAAATGTGGTTAAAGGAGGATGAGAGCATAGACGAAAAAGGAGCCATGATTTTGCTGAAGATGACCCATGTTTATGTTGAGATAATAAGCCAATAAATCAATCAGAGATGAATCATAGATATAATCATTCAAAGAAACACAAAGATGAATTGAAATCACATAGTTAATTTCTGGGTTCGTTTATGTGCAGGGATAAATGGAACACAGAGGTAAATTAATGCAGATATAAATTAAAAGCATAGATTAACCACCACAAGAAAACTCAGAGATAATCAAACACAAAACAACACAGAAGTAGTCAATCATAAGAAATGAAGAAATAATCCTTCAAGGAAACACCGAGGTTTTTGGAGTTTAAACAATCAAACATAGAGTTACTTGATAACAAGAAGGCACAAAGATCAGGGATTAATCATAAGAGAAAAACACAGAGATAAGTAAGGGTTTGATAACTGGGCAAAATTTATCCTTCACTTATTATCTGTTGTTGGTTACTTCTTCCCTTTGGGGGTTGTTTGATTTATTGACCCAGGGTTCATGTCACTCGGAGTTCCAACAAAGCCTCTAAAATTATTGGCCCTCCTAGTAAACCAAAAGGCAACACAATGCCAGAAAGTGTTGTGCAGTCTCACTTGAGATAGCTTTAAATGGGTGGTTGTAAGACTTAGGTTTTTACAGCCTAGGAAAGAGCATGGGATAGGGGTTCCTTGGATAGGGTCAGATACCGTGAGCCGTAAGGGAGAGTACTTATTCCTTGGATTCACATACGAATATCCCATAGGTTAATTACAATTAACTATAAGTATATTCATAACCAAGTATTAACTCATCAATCAAGTTTAACCATCAATTGCTGAAAGAAAGAAGAATCATGCATACATTTAACACATTACATGAGAGTTACCATGGTTCACCCCCTCCTGGGCTATGTCCACAAAGATTTGGCTCTTGGCTCTTGTATTATAATAGTTCTACATTTCTGGTGCCTCATGCTTACAATTCTCCACAAAACTGGGTAAGATCTATGCGAGGAAAAATAGATCACACCAGGTTCCATGACCTGTGGTCTAATCCTCAGATCCACCCCTCCTTGGGTCTCCTTTGCTCAACAACTTACAAGTCGGTTTGTACCGCCTCAGAACATTACAGAAAATTGCTCACAACTACTAACGAACTCCTCTATATGATACTTTTGTATCTATATTTATACATTTCAGGCTCTTCAACCTCTTTCAGAATATTACAAAAACCATAACCCTTCTTATGTTAGGTCTTTCTCCCATACGCGTGATGCTCCTGCTCCAACTATCACTTTCCTTTGTGCACGATTTCTTGCATGCACGCGTGCTGCTCTTCTACCAGTTGTTACTTTAGTTTTCTGCACACTTTCTTTCCCATGATCATTCTTCTTTCCTCTTCGGCCTGGTGCCAACAGGCCCCAAACACTGACATGTGACTTGTCCCGAGTCACCTAGTTTCTTTGTGGTTCCTCAATCTCCTTGGTGATCGTCTGGAACTAATCCTACAACTTTGTTACTTTTGTTAGTGCCTGTGTGGTTCTCTCCTTGATGTTGTCGACTGTCTAAGCTGCCACTTCCTCTCTCATCATTCTTGCGCATTCTAGTTGAGTCAATGCTGTCTGGTTTCTGGCTTCTTCTATCTGTGTAAGTACTTTTTCTACTCATTCCTGCAACGTTTCTATTTGATCCTGACGCTCCTATTTCTATGTTTACGCAGTGATAAGTTCTGCCTGTATGTTCTTCAACTCTTGCATTCCCTTGAATTGTTTAGGGATTGGTATGGTATTCTATCATTGTTTGAGTTCTTGGATCGTTGCATTGATCCTATCCTCCTCCTTGTCCCAGTGTTGGACTTGTGGATCCTCTTCTAGCCTTGTCCAAAGTTTCTTTGCTTTATCCAGCAAGTTGGCTACCGTGCTGACTTTTTTTTCCAACTCTTGCAGCTTCATTTCTGCTTCCTGCTTCCTTTTCTCCTTCACTGGTGGTGGAGTTGTCGGTCTAATATGTTCATGGAGAGTCTCGATCTCATTTTGATACTGATCAATTTCCTGTGCAATATGGTCGATCTTCTCTGTGGCTGGGAGTTCACTTTCTTGCGTAGTAGTTGGAAGTTTCCCGAAAAATTCTTCCACTCTGCGTTCCATCTCATTTCTGCGTTCTTTCTACTCCTTGGTTTCTAATTGAGATTGTGCGCAAAATGTTTCCAACACTTCCCGCTTCTTTGTTGCTTGCTATAGCTCGACTAAGTTTTTGTGTGCTCGAGCCTGCATCTCTTGGTCGACGCTCACCTGTAGTTTGTGTAATGCCTTTGATGGAATCCGTGTCAAGACCAATTGGATATGATCCAAATCCTTCAGTGGTGTCTGTCCCACAATTTCATCCATTCGTAGCATGCTAGGATTTATGTAGACCGTGGAATGTGCATGTGGTATTGGAAGAACTGGGTCACGTTCTTCTACCTCCACCCTTTCTGTGGCCTGTGTGGTCGATGGATCTATGCCTCTGCTAGTACTCGTGATCCCATTTCTGTCAGTTCCTTATGTAGTTCATCTCGATGGTGTGTGACATGATCAAAATCTTCTGCGAGGCAATCTTGGACCATCCTGGAAATCATCTCTCCATCATCCTCCATGATTGTGTAATACGGTGGTGGTCGTTCTGCCTTCATTTTCTTGCGTGCCCCTGTGTCCTGTGTTGCTGGTCTCTTAGCCCCCTCTAGTTCTTGTGTGATGGGGTTCGGTACAGTTTCCTGTGCTCCCTCAACCGGTTTCTTCTATCCATTGGTTGGCTGGGTGGTTTCTGTTCCTCCCTTATGGTTCCCTGGCTGTTGTGAGCCATTGTCTGCCTGAGTTGACTTGGGTTGGACCGTTCTTCTGCTCTTGGGTACTGGGATTTGTGGAGGCCATGTCGCCGCCTGTGAAACCCCTCCTTCTACTATTTGTGCCGGTACTCCTCTCGGTATAGTTGGGATCCTCCATTCATCAGACCACTCGCTGATGCTCATGCTGATATCACCCTTGGTGACACAGTAGTGCATCTGTAGCCACTGTTTATCTGGGTCTTGCCTTGGTTGTATCCACATGGCTTGTCGCCTAGCCCAGAAATTAGCGATGTCCCCATATCGTGCGACAGCCTATGGTGTTATTCTCCATGCTTGGCCAATGGCTTCTTGTATCTCTTGTAGGTATGCTTTGAATACAATTCCATTCTCCTTCTTCTGCTTGGCTAGTGGCCCAACTCTCAGGACACGATATCTTGCTCCCCCTGGCTGTGGCATGGTAGCAAAGACGACGTATTCTGGTTCTCACCATCCCATGAAAGCTATGAGAGTGATCAACCATGCGTAATGAAATTTTGTACCTACGACGTGCACGTTTTTACAGTCTATTTGGAACAAGTTTGATAGGTATTGCGCCCAACTCATGAAGGTTCCTTCTACGCACTGAGCTTCCACAATAATGACTCCTACCAGTACTTCGTCTTTGTGGCACTTTCGTAGCATTTTGCAGGCTAAAATATTTGCACCCAATCGTGTCGCAACATTGTTGATCTGTTTAATTATAATCCCTCTTGTTCCCCTGTCGGTGCCATATTTATTTTTCATCTCTTCGACCAATGCTTTTTCCTTGGAATTATCGTCCAGGATCAGTGCGAGATCCATACTCCCGGTGGGTAAGCCTATTATTTGCACAATAATTTCGACCATTATGTGGATGGGTTTGTCTAACCATATATCCTCTCCATGCATAACCACTAACAATTGTTTTATGCATGTCGTCACATATTGGCCTCTGCCAAAGTGTGGTATCTTCAACAACCCTAGAATTCCTATTTTGTCTAGTCCGGTGGCCCACTGGTGTGGCTGAGTGATGGATTCTTTGAGTTGGTTCATGACTATTTTCTGCATAAAAACCTACGGTACAAGCTCTAGATATTTAGTTTCATCTTCTACCTCATGGTCGAAAAACTTGATCTTCCCAACATGACCTAATAGTTGTGGGTCCACCTGTAATCCCTCTGGTATGCGAGGTAGCACAATATATGTAGCCGGTTTCTTTTGAGGTGAGCTTGGTATCTGAATTCGGTCCTCCTACCACCGTGGTTGGTTTGAGGTTCCAACAGCTTCTGGTTGCTCCTTCGCCATCCATTCTGCCCAAGTTGTGGACATTTCCCCCGTCGGCTTAGCCGAAAAAGAATCTGGGATGGGTCCTTGTGGGGTGTCTGGTTGCACTGTTGCGTCCGAGTTCTGTGCACTTCTGGTGGCTCCTACGGCTTCTTCAATGTTCTTTTGTGGTATTTCCTAGTGGGTTTATTCTTCCTTGTTTTGGGGCTCGTGCGTTGTTGCTGGTGTATCCTGTTCCATGGCCTCTGTTTGTGGTTTCGGGGCCTCCTCAAATATGGGTGTAGACTCTATTGGAATTTCCTCTAGCGACGAGATTTCGTCAATATCAATGATTTTTGGGGGTTGTTGTTCTCTTTCTTCCGGTGGTCCTTGCGACCTTGTGTAAGCCCTGGTTGATTTGGTTGTATGACTTGGTTCTGTGAGCTTCGGTGGTGCCATAATGGTGTGTGTCAAACGTTTGTGGGTTTTGAATGGCTTCGGTAAGCTATGTGGTTTCCCTCTGTTTGTTCTTGCTGCTATTGCTCTTTTCCTGTTCTCCATCCGCGAATAGACTAACTGTTGTTGTTCTTGTGTGTTGTATGGGCTCGCCATGAAGCATGTTGAGGACATTTTCCTCCCTCGTGTGATTAATTCACCATAATTGTAGGTTCAATGCATCTGTGGTGGTTTCATACTTTCCATTATGCTTTCTCTTTCGTCTCCAGTTGGCACGTTTAATGTGGCATCCTCTCCATCCTTTCCTTTCTTTAACTCTTCTTTTTGCTATCCTGTCAGCCTGCTTTTTCCAGTCTTTCCCGCATGTTTCCTTTTTCGATATGGTCATTATCTTTTCCCTTGCTGGCTTCATGTTTTATATGCATCTTGTCCATGATGGCCTTTTTTTTTTTTTAACTGCGCGGTGGGTGGTCGATTATCCTTATACAGCTTTAGCTGACTCCCATTCGCCATTCCTCTGAGGTCTGTGCCCACTAGATCTCTTAACTATACAGCTCCTTCGTCCGTGATATTTTTACCTCATATGGTCATAGCCAATGCATTCTCATCTTTCTTGGGTGTTGTAACGCTTTACTATCATAGATTAATACTATATCTCCTTCCTTGAACGTCTTCCTCTTGATGTGGCGGTCGTGCCAAGAATTGTCTATTGCTTTCTATACTTGTTGATGGAATCCTGACAAGATTCGGTATTCCTCCACTGACAGTAATTGATTCAGTCTTTCTTGTACTACGCCTCGTTCTCTCATTTGTGTAATCGCTTCTATACGTAGGTTGGGTATTAAAAATTCTAAGGGCATTACTGCTTCTTAAACATAGACTAGTTTGAATGGTGTGTGGCCAGTCAAATTTTTACATGTGGTTCTATATGCCCATAGTATTGCTAGTACCTTGAGATCCCAATCGTCCCTGTTGACGTTGCATATCTTTGTCAAGGCGTTTTCTAGGATTTTGTTGAAGGCTTCTACCGTGCCATTTGCCTGTGGATGATATGGTGTGATTTTCTGGTGATGAACTTCAAACACTTCTAGCATCGCTCAGATGGTGTTGTTTATGAAGTGCATTCCTTGGTTGCTCATCAAAATTCTTGGGCACCCAAATCTATAATTACCTATTCAAACAGAAAGTGTGCAACTGTCTCTGCGCTGCAATATTTTACTGGTGCGGCTTCCGCCCATATTGTTAGGTATTCCATCGCAGTGATAATGTATCTCACCCCCGTTCTTTTGGCTGGTGGGTTAATAGGTCCCACGAAGTCTATTGCCCATTTGTTGAATGCCCGAAGTGTAACTTGTGGTCGTAGTGGCATCTCGTCCCTTCTATTGGGTTTTCCTACCCTTTGACAGACGTCACATTGATGACAATATTCTTTCGAGTCTCTATGGATCGTTGGCCATCATAGTCCCGCGCATAGCATCTTCTACATGGTATCTTTTCCTGCATAATGTCCTCCTGCTATTCCCTCGTGGGCTTCTGCTAAAATTCTTGGTCATTTGTGGGCTAGTACGTATCTTCGTAAGATGCTATCTATGCCCATATTGTATAGATGTCCTGTGATCAATTGATAGTTAGCTGCGTGGACTACCATGTTCTTTTTTTGCGTAGTGGTATATTCTTGTGGTGTAGTACCTGTGCTTAAGTACTGGATGATCTCTGTGAAGTGATAGTCAGCAATATGTACTGAGAATAGTTGTGCATCTAGAAAGTTGTCTTCTAAATTCGTTGTTTACTCTCCATTTGTGACCCTCGATAGGTGGTTAGGCCTTGCATTCAGTTTTCCTGGTTTAACTATTACCTCAAAGTCAAATTCTTGAAATAGTAATAACCATCGACAGATTCTCCCCCCCAACACTAGCTTGTTGACTAGGTATTTCAAGGCTGAGTGATCTGTAAAAATATTAAAGTGTTTTCCCAATAGGTAATGTCCGTACTTTTGTAGTGCATAAACCATAGCTAGGCCCTCTCTTTCTGTCGTGTTATAAGTCTTTTCTGAATTTGATAATTTTCTACTTGCAAATGCTATCGGGTGGTCCAAGTCCCCTACTCCTGGTTGCGCCAAGATAGCTCCGAGTGCGATCGATGATGCATCTACATGTACATGGAATGTATTCTCCCAATCTAGAAATACCAATATTGGTGCAGTGACCATCTTCTCCTTTAGGGTATCCAGACCGTTTTGGCATTCATTGTTCCATTGATACTTTGTATCCTTCCTTAACAATTTTTCCATTGGTATTGTAATCTGTGCATAGTCTTTGATGAATTTCCTATAATATCCCATATGTCCTAACGTTGCTCTGAGTTGGCGGACTATTTTTGGCCCTGGTGGATTAACAATGACTGCGATTTTGGCTGGATCCACTAGCAAACCCTGTTTGCATACTATGTGTCCCACTAATATCCCAAACGATGTCCCAAATATGCATTTCTTGATATTTAGTGATATATGGCACTGTTTGCATTGTTCTAGCATCAGTCGTAACACTTCCACATGATTTTTTTAATAGGCTGTAGACTATCCAATCATCCAGGTATACTTCGAGGAATTGATGGATGAAATCCTTAATTGCTGTGATGACTACTCTAGAAAATATCATGGGTGCATTCTTCAGTACAAACGACATGACTGTATACTGATAAGATCCCCATTATGTCATGAACGTGGTCTTGTGTCTATCCTCCTGTGCTATCTTAATCTGATGATATCTTGAGAATCCATTAGTAAATGAGTAGGCTTCATGGCCTCCTACATTCTCGAGTATTTCATCCATGAACAACGTGGGGAATGGGTCGTGTAGGCATGCATCGTTCAACTTCCTCAAGTCAACGCATATTCTGATCCATCTTCCCTCTTTCTTGTCTTGTACTACCATCAAACTTATCCATTCTAATTCTTCAACTGGTTCGATGATACCAGCCTTGAGCATCTTATCGATCTCATCTTTAACTTTATATTTATATATGGGATTCAATCTATATGGTTGTTGTTTACTGGGTCTTGCATCAGGTCTGAGTGGTATCTTCATTTCTCCTAATTCTCCTGCTATGCCTGTCATCTCTGTAAAGGTTGTGGGAAAGAGGTCATTGTATTCATGCAAGAATTCTGTGATGCTTTCTAGTCTCTGTTCATCCTAGTAGTCTCCAATGCTGACCATATTGGGCCACTCAATAGTCCCTATGTTAACCTTATTTACCTTGATTGGAGCAAAGATGACCTCTGACTCTAAGGGTGGTCCTTCCACATCTCTCTCGCCTTCGACTTATTCGATCTGAATATCACATGGATCATCTTCATCCAGAGCTTCCTCCTATACATGGTAGTATGATAGTAGATCCTTGACTATTTTCTTATTTCATTGTTATACCTCTGTGGTAGTTTCTACTTCTGGTTCTTCGATGAATATGATGTTTCTAATCTGTTTCAGCGCCGTGTCTATGTTGGGGTTCTCATGGTCGAATGAGAAAGTGATTGTAAAGTTTTGTTGGAGTGTTACCCATGTCTTGGTTCCTTTATGCATTTCCTGGTCCGTATACCAATTCGTTGGTATTCCCTCTAAAGTATGAATGAAATGGTGAAACCATTCCTCTAATGGCATCATTTTCCACAACGTTTGACATGCCTCCAACTGTTCTGTTGGTGTGCCTAGTCCATCATATTTATGTTGTTTGTTACATGTATGTTCTGCTCTGAACCTTATGCGCAGTAATCGCTTACCTTGGTACCAATCTATGATAGTTTCTTTGTGTCCACCCCACCATCTGAAGGGTGTAGCCTTAAATGCTAAATCTAGTGCTAGCAATCTTTGGTTTTCTAGTACCTCATCTTCATATTGTGTCAAGAAAGTTTCCAAATCATTTAGCCTATGAAAGCTGGGTGGTTCTTTGATTTATGTGCCAATCCATCTTATTGCACGGTCTTTTCTAGCACACCTTCTCGTGGATACTTCATGTAGTCTTTGCTGCCAATTTTCTAACCCAGTGTCTGAGTCTATTGTGCATGAAGTAATGCTTTGCTAACTGAGTACTCCATCTATAGTTGGGTTTATGTAATCCGCATCGCGTGCAGTTTTTTTGTACAACTGGCCGATCTCTTCTAAATCCAGGCAAGTGGGTTCTATGAACCTCTCCCTTTTGATGGGTCGAGTGGGGCTATGACCTTATAGTCCCCTGACTCAAATGCCATTTTTCTAGTTTTTAAGTTAATTATGGCTTGGTTTTCGAACGTCTAATCCAGACCAAGTAGCATAGGGTAGGGTGTTGTGATGTCTACTATTTCGATGAATTCAAAGTTTGCCTTAGTGCGCACCCCATCCAGGTCTACCATCACTCCTTTCAGTCTACCTATTGGTAGGACTCTATGTTGATTCACTAGTTTTAATTGAACGGTTGAATATCCCAGTGTATGTTCTCCCACGTATTTTCATGTGGCTTTTGGTAGTACATTTACTTCGGATCCTAGATATAGTATAATATATCCCATATTGAAATCCCCAATGTTAGCATTTAATCTAAATTCCCTGCTTGTTCTTCTTCTTGTGTGTAGGTGGTTAACAATTTTCAATTCTGGCTTTTGTTTTGTCTCACCACTACATTTTTCTAGGATGCTTTGTAATATATTGACAGATGAAGGATCATTCAACATTTTGATGCATGATTGCAAAAAGTCTTTGATCATACTTACTTGTTCCTCGGGTTGTATTAAGTTGGTATGGTCCATTGATGGAGGCATTTCATATTCCATATCTTCTATGCTCTGTTGTGTGGTTGACACATTGTTCTCCTTCTGGAATTCTTGTCGAGCTTCTGTAAAAATATCCTTCTCCTTATGCGCGTCGAATTGCTTCTTGGGGTTGGTGTTCTTCTTTATCCATTAGTTATGTGCTGGTTCCCGTCGAACTGTGTCGTTCCCTATTTTTGTTCCTCCTCGAGTGACTATATTGATGTTCCGACCATCATCCCTTGCTTTGGCTGAAATCCACTGAACGTTCTGGTTATTTTGGTTCCCTTTTTCTTGGATTTTTCCAAGTAATGTCGGACAGTCCTCCGTATCATGGTCTGATGCACGACAATACATACAAGTTGCTGGTGGTAGTGGACACTCCCATGCATAATGTCCTGGTTGCTGGAAATTGTGACATGTGACAAGTCCTCTACCGCATTCGAAACCTCCTCTGGCTCTTCCTTCTCCTCTATAAGCTGCGTAGTCACCTCGCAATGGGTTGTACTATGTTCCCTAGTTACACTGCATGAAATTGTACTGGGGTTGTGCTGGGTTGTACTGCGGCTACGTGTTATTGTAAGGTTGCAGCGCTGTATTATACTGCTGTTGTGCCGTGCTGTATGGTGTTGGGGCTTGATTGAACTATGGTACTGCCTTCCCAGTCATCATTTCTGCTTGTACCTTGTATGTGTCTGATGTTCTTTCCCACATCAACTCCATTGTTTTTCAATCTTTGTTTTCATGGCCTACTGACTTGCAAAAGGTGCAATATGAGGTCTTGGGGACTGTTTGGTATTTCTACATCATCGTGCAGTGGTAAGGGTCGTGACCTGGTTTCTTACATATTTCACACCATAATCCTCCTTGTGGTAGTGGGTTTGGCATTCTTGTCACCATATACTATACGAATGTTGGGCATTCATTCTTATGGTATCCTTCTGTCCTGCATGTAGTGCACCAAACTGCTTCTCGTTTGTCCTTACTTTTATTTTGGTTTAGCTGAAATGTTAAGTTCTTTAGGTCCTCCTTCAGTTTTTCGATAGCTGGGTCCGTCTACTGGTACTGATTCTCTTCCAATTGTAGGGCTGCCTGTAGAACCTCTTCCTGCGTCTGAAACTTCTGTTGTTGTAACTAATATTTTAAGTGTGGGAGTAGTGAGTTGACAAACAGGTGCTGATGCTGCATGTCAGTCATAAGGTATTTTAACTTTCCTTTTAATTGCTTGAATCTTTGATTAATATCCCATACCGATTCTCCTGGTTTCTATTGTATTTTGATCATCTCATTCATGTATTGATCCTCTAAGCTCAGCTTCTAGAACTCATTGATCAATAGTTTATTAATGTTGTCCAGTGTCCTTGTCATTCCAGGAACACTGTTTGTGTCTAGACTCATGTACCAGTCTAGTGCGCAGTCCCTTAGTGTGATCACTAGCTGGGAGAGTTTAGTGTCTTCATCAGTGATCTTCTTTTCTTCCCAGATCTTTGTGCAAATGAACACATGCTTCTCAGGGTCTTCTTCTGCTTCTCCTCGAAACTCTAGTAATCTGATAGTAGGGTTGTGTTCTTCCATTCCAAATACTGAGCTACTCCCTCCTCCACATGGTGTATATAGTTGACTAAGGTTGCTTGAACTGGCTCCTCCAGTTATTGCCCTTTGTATTGATATACTTCCTGTTGTCGTACTTCCTTTGAACTTTGGTTGTCTAAATGGTGGTGTTTTTTTTGGTGTATTGGTCGCACATGGGTTTATGGGTTCCACACTGACATTAATATTGAAGGAATGGTTGTCTTCTTCTCCTGTTCTTGGGCCTCTTGTTTTCCTCTCATATGTGGCAAGAAGGATTTCCTCAATCTACTCCATAGCCCATAGATCCTCTACCACTTCCTCATCACTGTCCAAGCCCTCCCTCTCAACGATGAATCTCTTCTTGGTATTCACCTTATATTGGTAGGGTACTCCGCTATGCGTCGTTCTTGATGATTCCAAGATCCACTTGAGTTGGTCGTCATCCATCAAGATCGGGTCTAAGGGTTCCTCCTTCTTCTTCTCTGTATCCTTCCCTCCTTCCATTCCTCCTTTCTCTGTCAATGCTTCCCCCCTTCCACCATGCACGCAGGGAAGTCTAGCTGTCTGATTCCATTATCATCACACATTTTTTATATAGCAGTATCTTGATAGAAGTATATAGTGATCGGATGTACCTTCCTCTAGGTCCTCGTAGGAACTCTTTCTCCACTGTGTTGTATGAATGTGCTATGTTTACCGCGAATTCTGTGATAAAGCCTAGCACAATACTATCAAGCCAAAAGTCGACTACACAGGTGAATTTGTTGTTCGCCTGCTGTAGCTGTTGGATCTGTATTGGAGTCCAATATAGCTGTCGAATCTGGTTCGTCACGTGGGTATCCTTTAACCTTAAGATCCACTCCTGTAGTAGACGCAGAAAATCACAGAAAAAAAACTTCATGTAGATCCATAAGTACGTATTTATCTAGGTATTTATGTGGCGTGATCCTGGGGTTTCTATTGTATTTTTTTGCAAACTCTAGCTCTGTGGTTCTCAACCAGCCCTCAATTTCTTCTCTTGTGGGGTTCCAAGGTCTCAACATCCCCTTTTAATGGTTCATTTCTCTTCCTTCAGTTCTTTATTCATTCCATCTCATTTACTCAGTCCTTTCTTATTCCTCTTAACACGACAACATAACCATTTGTTGGTTACTTCTTCCCTTCAAGGGTTGTTTGAGTTATTGACCCAGGGTTCATGTCACTCAAGGTTCCAACAAAGCCTCTAAAACTATCGACCCTCCTGGTAAACCAGAAGGTAACACAACGTCAGAAAGCGCTGCACAGTCTCACCCGAGATAGATTTAAATGGGTGGTTGTAAGACTCAAGTGTTTATAGCCTAGGACAGAGCATGGGATAGCGGTTCCTCGGATAGGGTCAAATACCGTGAGTTGTAAGGGAGAGTACTTATTCCTTGGATTCGTATACGAATATCCCATGGGTTAATTACAATTAACTATAAGTAGATTCATAACCAAGTATTAGCTCATCAATCAAGTTTAACCATCAATTGATGAAAGAAATAAGAATTATGCATACATTTAACACATGACATGAGAGTTATCGTGGTTCACCCCCTCCTGGGCTACGTCCACAAATATTTGGATCTTTCCTCTTGTATTATAATAGTTCTACATTTTTGGCGCCTCGCACTTACAATTCTCCACAAAACTGGTCAAGATCTATGCGAGGTGAACTAGATTGCACCAGGCTCCACGAATTGTGGTCTAATCCTCAGATCCACCCCTCCTTGGGTCTCCTTTGCTCAACAACTTACAAGTCAGTTTGTACCGCTTCATAACATTACAAAAAATCACTCACAACTACTAACAAACTCCTTTATATGATACTTTCATATCTATATTTATACATTTTGAGCTCTTCAACCTCTTTTAGAATATTACAAAAACCCTAACCCTTCTTACATTATGTCTTTCTCCCATACGCGTGCTACTCCTCCTCCAGCTGTCTCTTTCCTTTGTGCACGCTTTCTTGCATGCGCACGTGCTGCTCTTTTGCCAGTTGTTGCTTCAGTTTTATGCATTCTTTCTTTCCCACGATCGTTCTTCTTTCCTCTTTGGCTTGCTGCCAACATCTGTGGACATGAAAGAAGGGAATTTGAATCTATAGGTCTTTAAACACTGGAGTGACGACTGTCGATTTGGCTCCTGGGCGACTGCTCAGGCACAAAATAATAACTTAAGGGATAAGGGATGAAAGATAAAAGCATAAATTTTCTTCATAATAATCAATAAAAACAAATGTAGATAAGTCATTGCTATTAGAGGTTGGGTTTGTCATGGGAAATCAATGTAGAATACAATGAGCAAACGAGATTACAAATACCGAAGGAAGGCAGGTGCAAGAAATCTCATGGCAATGAAATATTCAACCAAGCATAGAAAAATAACATGTGTAAACTAAATTTCATTGCAAGTAACAACTTTAACAAGTGTAACTTAGCCAAAAGAAAAAGCTTCGAGTCATTTTCCTGCACACGCTCCTTCTAGCTCTCGCTTTTCAACCGATGTGATCTCACCGGTATCGCCCAGCCAATGCTAGGGGTAATCTTCTCCCCCCTGAGCCCCCCCGAGCTACAAAGGGGCGACGCACACAATACCAGAGAACTTCTAGCACCCAAATCGCCTCGCAAGGTCGAGCTACCACTTGTTACCTGAGCTGGGTATCCCAACTCCCACAAGAGAAAGTTCAGTCAAGGTAAAAATTCAACAGTGTAACGTTACACAAAAAGATCAGATCCATACTCCTCCTGCTCCATCCTTTTTATAGAGTTTTTTAAGTAATTAGTTTCCCAAATTCTCATTAAATTCCTTTTTCAGTTAATTAATTTCGAAAAACCTCCCCCATACACATGTCACCCATCCCCTAGCTACACCAAAAGATCAATTTTATTAATTAATTAAATATTCCTATTTCCCTCACCCACCTGAAATCATTCCTAAAAATGCTCCTTGGTGTCCCAATATTCCCTTACAAATATTAAATGAATTACGACTTACTTAATTCCTAGTTGAGTTCATAATTAGCAAGTTCCCAAGGAAAGATTCCTTACTAAGTTAGACACTCAACTTTTTTTCTTTACATTTCCCCTTTTTCCTTAAGTTTCCTATTTCTTTTAAGTTCCCCTCTTTTTCCTTGTTAACTAAAAAATCAATTTAGCAAGTGTAGAAAAAACAACCATTTACCCTTTTTCCTCTTTATTTAAAATTAATTTAGAAAGTGTAGATAAAACAACCGTTTACCCTCTTTTCTTTTTAACTAAAAATTAAATTAGCACATGTAGATAAAACAACCATTTACCTTTTTAAAATTTTAATCCTCCATTATAATTTTGACTTTAATAAATTAATTTGAATTTCTTACCCCCTTCTTGTTACATGTTTATTTATTATTATTATTTTTTTTTGACCACATGTTCTACTTAGACCTAGGTTTTAATTTCACTAGGATGGGCGAAATTTTTATTAAGGAAAATTGTTTTTAAATATTACTTATCACATCATTCATTTTAAGGCCGACTAGGTTTATTCACTTACCCATTGATATCACGACGTTCCCTTTAGGACGCACTACGTGCTCCAAGGGTGCCACTCGCCTCTTTCCATTTTCCTTGCACAACATGCCCTTCAGGACGCACTACGTGCTCCAAGGGTGCCACTCGCCTCTTTCCATTTTCCTTGTGCGACATGCCCTTCAGGATGCTCTACGTGTTCCAAGGGTGCCACTCACCTATTTTTGTTTTCCTTGTGCGACGTGACTTTCAGGACACACTACGTGCTCCAAGGGTGCCACTCGACTCTTCACTGACTTGGGTAGACGTCAAAACCCTTGGAGTCAATACTCCGCCAGGTGATCTTGTGGGAGAATAAGGGCCTCTAAGGAATAAGGCCCCTGCCTTATTGCGCGCCCCTTAGAATCATTGTGAGTGACTATCACAGTCTTCCCTCATGACATTGTGGGTCTTCTCGAACTAGGTAATTGTTAACCTACAGTTTGAGCCACGATAGGACTGCTAGTAGGTTGTGTCAGGGCTGCTGCCACACCTCTCCCTCAAAGTCTCTGGTTGTTGTGTGTGACCCCTCTACTCCACATGTGAGTCTGGTCGACAAGATATTGTCAACCTGCATCCATCAATGAATTATGTCAACAATAATAATCAATCATCATAACATCTAATCATATGTACATGTGTCACATCAATAACATTCAAACCCAACAGTCCACTCCCTGAATCGATTTGGAGTCCAAGGGGTTTCATCGATGCCTCTACATCCTCAATGTCCAAAATCCTTCACACTCAGGAGAACCCAGTCAATAACACCTGTCTATGTGAATACACCAAATTAACATATCATCAATCCATAATGTCTCATAATCATAATCAAACGAACAATAGTATAATAATACGGATCACTTGCAAGCAAGTGTCCTCAAAGAATAAGTTCGCTAAGTGCACACAAGAGTGGGATGTTACATACATCCACTCTTGTTAGAAACTTTGTCCCGAAGTTTCACAGTATATAAGTGTCGAAATAAAATGTATCATAGTATCATAATTCTACCTATCAAACAAAAATGGAAACTGCTGACGCATATCATATGCGTCCTCCCAGGTCACCGAGTGCGGTTTATAGTTGTCCAACTGGATCTTGACCTAATCTATGGTTCGATACCATAGCTGTCAAATGCGATGGTCCATGATGCATATTGGCTCAGCCGTGAGCACACCCTCATCCGATACCTTCAAGGTACTCATGTCAATAACATGTGTAGGATTACTAAAATAATGTCTCAAACAGAGACGTGAAAGACATGGTGCATATGCCTCAAGGGTCAGGCAAGGCTAGTCAATATACCACGACCCTCTCTTTTCCACAATCTCCCAGGATCCCATGAACTTAGGAGATAGTTTAACACCCTTTCCAAACTTGATTGAACTCTTATGAAGTTTCACCCATAAGAATACGTGATCACCAACATTGTAACTATGGTCGACACGATGCACATCGACATAACTCTTCTACCGATCCTGTGCTTCATTAATCCTTTGTATTATAGTTTTCATTTGATCTTACATTTCTTGGATCACTCGTGGTCCCACCAGGACCCTATCCTCAAGCCGATCCCAACTCAAGGCATCTGACATGGTCACCTATAAAGAAAATTGAAAGGTGACATCTTAATGGTGCTTTGATAACTGTTATTATATGCGAATTCTACCAGTGGCAAGAATTCTTCCCAACACTTTTGTTGGTCCATCACGTACATACACAACATGTCCTCCAAGATTTGGTTTTTTCATTTTGTCTACCCGTCTATCTCTGGGTTATACACAGTACTAAAGTTAAGTTGGGTTTCCAAGGCCTCTTGGAAACTAGTCCAAAATCGTCCAGTAAACACCGATCCTCGATTGGATATAATCCTGTTAGGCATGCTATGCAGTCTCACAATATCATTGATGAAAACTCTAGCTATGTCAAGTGCTTGATACATTGTACATACATGAATAAAATGAGCACTCTTTGTCAGAGTGTCGACTACCCAAAAATCGAGTCGTGTCTCCTTTCCATCAGTGGCAATCCAACAATGAAATCCATCAAAATGACTTCCCATTTCGATTTTGGAATAATGTGTGGCTGTAATAATCCTGTTGGATTTATATATTCATCCTTCACCTGCTGACATTCTAGACATCTTTCCACGTAGTTGACTATGTCTGCCTTCATTATTTTCCAGAAGAATAAGGTTTTAAGGTCTTCCCTCATCTTCGTGACTCCTGGGTGAGCCATGTACACTACTCTGTGAGCCTCGTTTAGGAACAAACTCTTCAACTCGTCATTGGGTGGTATGTAAATTCAACTTTTAAATCTCAATAATCCATCGTTTTCCATAGCAAATCCTTCAAATTTTGGCACCATTATTGTGTTTTGTCTAATAAAATCCTTTACCTCTTTGTACCAATCATTGTCATGCTATAAAGTTAAAATATTTTCATGTAGATTCATCTAAAGAGGCATCACTAAAAATATGCGTGGTCTTCGACTCAATGCATCCGCCACTCTGTTCACTGTTCCCTTTATGTAAGTAATATCAAAATTGTACTCGGTAAGCAATTTTGACCAACGTCGTTGTTGCATGTTCAAGTTTCTTTGCATAAAGATGTGTTGTAGTCCACAATGGTCCATTTTTAGTTCAAATTTCTATCCGATAAGGTAGTGTGTCCAAAATCTCAAGGCATAAACAATGGGTAACAAATCCCAATCGTTCTTCGCATAGTTCTCCTCATTACTTCTCAACTTTCTTGAGATGTAAGCAATCACTCGACCATCGTGCATCAAGACTTTTCCTAAGCCTTCCTTGGATGTGTCAGTGCATACCAAGAAGTCCACTTCCATGTCGGGAACCTTTAGTATCATTGTTTTTGTCAATAGATCTTTGAGCTTACGAAATGATTTCGTGCACTTCTCGGTCCAAACTAACTTCTTGTTCTTCTTCTGCAATTCTGTAATTGGATTTGCTATACTTGAGAAACCCTCGATGAACCATCGATAGTATCCTGCTAAACCCGTGAAGCTATGCACTTCCAGGAAATTCATCGGCACAGGCCATTCCATAATAGCCTTGACCTTTGATGGATCCATGACAATACCTTCGCCGAATATGACATGCTCTAAGTAGTGAATCTTCGATTGATAAAACAAGCATATAGACAATTTCCCATACAATTTGTTCTCTCGCAGACACTTTAGTAACAAGCGCAAGTGCTCATCATGATCTTCCATCGTCTGAGAGTAAATCAAAATATCGTCAATGAATACTTGGATGAACTTGTCCAAGTATTCACGGAACACCCCATTCATCAAACTCATAAATACCGCAGGGGCATTTGTTAGTCCAAAAGGTAAAAAAGTAAACTCGTAATGCCCAAAACTCATCTTAAAGGCCGTCTTAGGGATGTCGTCCTTCTCGATCTATAACTGGTGATACCTTGATCTCAAGTCGATATTTGACAAAAATCACTGCACCTTTCAACTGATCGAACAGATCATCAATCCTTGGAAATAGGTATTGACTCTTGATCGTTTCATTGTTCAATTGACAATAGTAAATGTACAGTCTCCACGACCCATCCTTCTTTCGTATGAAAATAACAGGTGCACCCCATGGTGACACACTTGGACGTATAAGCCCATGTCCAACAACTCCTTCAGTTTCATTCTCAACTCCTGTAACTCCGGGGTAGAAATCAGATAAGCCATTCTTACTATTGGTTTAGAACTTGGTTTTAGGTCTATGGTAAATTCCAAATCCCTCTCTGGAAACATCCCAGGTAACTCCTCAAGGAAGACGTCTGCAAACTCTCTTACCACTGGAAGGTGTTCTAAACCTTCTGATACTCCCTTCTTGTTTAACACAAGGATCGTATAAAGATTACATCCTTGGCGCAAGCTCTTCCATAGCTGTAAGGAAGAGATGAACCTCAGGGAAACTCCCTAGTTCCAACCTACAATCACGCATCTCTATCCCTCATCATCGACGAAGCTCAACCATTTCATCTTACAGTTGAGTATCGCCTCATGCGATTCCAACCAGTCCATACCGATCACGAAGTCATAAGATCCTAATATTGTGATGTACAGGTTGGTCCTAGAGACAAAATCTTTCAGGTTAAGGCTACAACCTGTAACCTTCCCATCAACCTTATGTTTGGCTCCCGAAGCCATTTCTACAAAGATAAACTGATCCTGTTCGACTGCCCTTCAACAAAGGAACGAGATGTTGAAGATTTTTTCCCAAATCCTTCAATGATTGCCGGTAATGAAAAGAATGTCTTCATCAAACAATCTCTTTGGAGATGCTATCCCATTCAAGGTACAATTTAATTTTGATATTCCCATTTTTGAATGTCAGATGGATGTGGATGCTTTGGAAAAATGGTTAAATTTGCTAGAAGGTTATTTCTCTGTTCACAAATTTTCAGACAAAGAAAAGATCACCTTTGTTGATCCAAAATATATTTGCAGAACAAAATGAACACATATTATTATCAAAATATGCTTAACAAATAATAAAATATATACAGTAAACTAGTTTCTATTCAATAAGGAAGTAAGCTGAAACTGTAAAATGCAGCAAAAACAAGATTGCTAGAATGGTGGCAGTTTATCTCTGAGAAGAGATGTGACGACTGTGCTCATTCACAAGAAGATGATTACAATGAGGATCTAAAGGAATTTTTACAATAAATAGGAATTCAAAAAACCTTATACATCCAAAAAACCTAATCCTAGGAAATGAAGCGCCAAAAGTCATGTGGGCTCCGTTTGGGTAAGTTAGTACATCAAATTCTCGAGGTCGTAACTTTTGCATACGATATTCATTTTAGGCGCATGATAGCCTGTTGGAAAGGTCTATCCAAGGAATACACATTTTTATTGTATTTATCAAAGGCCATTCTGACTATGTCCAGATCTAAAAAATGTTGTCTAGGGCCTCAAAATGGCCTCGCAAATTAGGGACCCGAAAACTAGGGAAAAAACTACTAAACTGGAAAAATGCCAAAATGAGCCAGTTGGAATAGGTGGGAGGCCACTGGAATCCATATGGATCAATCCTCCCCCCTTAGGAAGCAATGGTATCCATTACACTGAGTTCCCCCATCAAATGAAGAAAGTTTTGTTGAATTTGGTCCCAGGTGAGCCACTTGCCTTGGTGTAGGAGATGACCTACTTTGACAACTTGATAAAGTTGGATCCTTTGCTGGCGAGTGCCCTTGATCTATTTGTCCACAATCTGATCATTGGATGCCTTTTGTATGCATTCAGGGTTGATATATTTTGGTTTTAGTTGTTCTTCTATCTCTGAGGTGTCCAATAATGGTGGGAAATATGGTCGAAGGATATCCACGTTGAACATTGGGTGCAAGACAAGGAAAGGAGGAATGTTGATCTTGAAAGAATTATCACCCATATCCTTTGTGATGGTGTACGACCCATAACGGAGTGGGCGAAGCTTTCTATGGGGTACTGTAAGGTGCTCTTTCTGCAAGTGCAACCAAACTTTGTCCCCACCTGAAACTTATGTGGCACACGATGTCGATCATGGTGCGACTTGTACTTGTCATTGGACTTCTGTAGGATATCCTGAACCTATTGGTGGATGTGCTAGATTCACTCAATGAATCGAGTGTCTTTGTCAACTTAAGTTGGAACAGGAGATGATTCGACCAAGGTGACCACAAGGGGTAGTGCAACATCTATGGGACCCAATGGATGGAATCCCAACCCCACCTGAAAGGGGATGTGGTCGGTTGAGCTATGCAGGGATCAGTTGTAGCTAAGTTGAAAATAGGGTAGAATCTCATCCCATGTGTGAGGGTTCTTGGAATTATACATGTGTAGGATATGCACGATCATTCGATTTATGACCTTGGTTTGGCCATATGTCTAGGGGTGGAAGGCCATGGATTTGGTGAGCTTGGTGTCCAGCAGTGAACAAAAGCTTGACCAGAATGTGCTGAGAAAGTGATTGTCCTTATATGATATAATGGTTTGTGGGATTCCAAAATGCACCCAGACTCATTCAAAGAAGAGCTTGACAGTGGCCTCTACTGTGATTCTCTTCTTGTAGGAGGCCATAATCGCCATCTTAGAAAAGTGATCCACAACCACAAAAATATATTCATTGCCCCACTTGGTGGACGAGAGACCCAACATGTAGTCCATTGAGATAGATTCCCATGGCCTATCAGGAGTACGAAGAGGGGTTTACATGACCTGTTTCTTAATGGTCGGTTTGGAAATTGTGCAGGCAATGCAGGACCTTATATACTTGGTGACCTCCTGTCAAAGTTTCGACCAGTAGAATTTTTTTTGCATCATTGTCACTATCTTTTTGACGCCGAAGTGTCCTTACACCCGACTATAGTGGGATTTCTAGATCAACATCATTCTCTCACTTGATGTAATGTAGATATGGCCCAAACGACACAACAACCCGTCCTGAAGATGGAAATTAACGACAACTACATTTGCGCCCAACATTTGGTAGGTGGTGGCGAAGTCTGGGTCTATATCATATAGTTGGGGCCATCCATAGGTCTCATGGCCACAAGAGTCTAGTACCATGGTGAGTGTCGTGACTGTCAGTCTGTTGAGGAAATCAGCGACGCGATTGGTGCTTCCTTTTTTATACTTGATATTGAGGTGAAATCACTGCAAGTAAGTGGACCACTTCTGATGGCAGTCATTCTGCAATTTGCCTTGTGTCTACATGGACTGCAGTGGCTTATGATCAGTGTGGATGATTGTATCCTTCCCAAGAATGTAATGTCTCCACTAGCAATAGTCTTGCACAATGGAGTACATTTATTTGTCGTAAGTAGGGTACTTATGGACAACATCTGATAGTGTCTCACTATGATAGTCCATGGGGTGGCTGTGCTAAGTGAGAATGATGTCCACAACATAGTCTGAAGCATTTGTCTTGATCTCAAAGGGTTGTTGCAGGTCCGGTAGTGAAAGTATTGGGGTTGAGCACAAGTGCTACTTAAAATCATCGAACTCTTATTGTTGGGACTGGCCCCACATAAATTTCTCCTTACCACCACCCTTGGTTACTTGGTTGAGGGCCCATGCAATATGGGAGAATCCCAACATGAACCTACGGTAGAAATTGGAAAGGCCCAAGAAGCTCCGAATCTTAGTGACTGTGGTTGGGGCTGACTAGTCACAGATGAATTGGATTTTGGCTGGATCCGCATGTACGCCATGCTGATCAATGATGTAGCCTAGGTAATGAAACCTATCCATGCCAAAGGAGCATTTTTCCAAGTTGGCATAGAGCTAGTGCTGCTGCAAGGTGTGCAAAACCTGTTGAATATGCTACAAGTGTTATTCCCAAGTCTTGTTGTAAATGATGATTTCATCCAGATACACCACTACAAAAGTATTAGTGAATGGTCGTAGGATATCGTCCATCATCCTCATGAAAGTGGCTGGAGCATTTTTCAAACCAAAGGGCATGCCCAACCATTCAAAAATACCTTCCTTTGACTTGAAGGTGATCTTCCATACATCTATCTTTTTTGTTGGGACCTGGTGGTAGACAGATTTCAGATCAATATTACTGAAGTATTTGGTCCTCGTGAGTTGATCAAGGAGGTCATTGATTTAGGGAATCAGGTACAAGTTTCTGACTGTTATTTTATTCAGAGCATGGTAATCAATGCAGAGTCACCAAGTTCCATATTTCTTATGTACCAGCATGATTGGTTTCCCACAAGGTGATGAGATGGGATGGATGTGCCCCTTGTGGAGCAATTCTTGGATATGTCGCTTGATCTCCTCATTCTCTAATAGAGAGTGGTAGTAGATTGGCCCATTGGGCAGCGGTACACCAGGGGTCATATCAATGGGGTGCTTTATCTGACAGTGTAGAGGTACCCCAGTAGGTGAGGAGAATATATTTGAGTATTCTTCCATGAACTTATCCACTTGCTTCTGTTGTGTGGAGAGGTCATCCGCGAAGACCCAGGATGTGGCTGCAATATTTCATTCATTCTGAGAGTGAATCACGAAGAAGACAAACTTCCCTATCTGAGAGATGAACTTTCTGCATTGCTTGGTAGATATCAATGAAATAACACTGGGTGGGACTGCCTCGGGTATCCTGTACAATTTCTTATTCAAAGTAATAATAACACTACGAGGCCTAGACTCATATACAACACGATGTTTCCATAAATATGGTTGGCCCAAAATTACATTACAAAGTTTGAGAGGGGAAACATCACACAATACCTCATCTTTAAAGGGCTTGATGTTGTATGACATGTGGAATTGTTGGCTGACGTGGATGTCGCTTCCTTGGCGGAGCCATTCGTTGGTGTAGGGTTGTGGGTGTGACATTGTTGGAAGGGTGAGTCACTTGAAAACCTCTGTTGAGATGAGGTTCTTATGGATACCTCTATAACCGATGATGTGAAGCGGGGTACCCTTCACCCACATCTGTGAATGAAAAAGTTGCTCGCCTTCATATGGCTCATCTGGTTCACCAAGATGGAGCTTGGTGGTAGCAATGGTATCCCTAGGTTCTACATCTATGATTTGTCTCCCCCATTTTGGTTCTGACTTAGAGTTGGAACTCACATCCAATTTAGAGGCTTTCACCTCAGCCACCAAGAACTACTTCGAGAAACAATCAACATTGTTATGCCATGGGCTCTTATGGAAGTCACACCACTTCCCGGTATCTTTATTTGTCTTTATGGTGTTCTTCTTTGCTTGTAGCATGGACTGGTTGTCCTAAGGTTGTCCGTCTTTTCTCTTTCCTTTTTTCTACGGGTTGGGGCCGCCCTTTCCTGGATTTTGTTGTGAGGGGTTCCCACTCCCAATTTTTCACATCTTTTGTTTGAGCTTCTGCTTGATTTTGACGACGTATTGGTAGGCCATGCCCAAGGATGAGATGTTCAAAAACTCCATTTCGGCCTAGATGTATCTATGTAGACCACCACGATACTTGAGCACTAGATGTTTCTTAGAATATTTGATACCCATATTGGTGCATAAGGTATGGAAGATATTTTTGAACTCGGGCACCGCTTGGTCTCTGTCCTGCCACAACGTGCTCCATTTCGTGTACAAGTCGTCATAACTTCCAACAGGGTAGTATTTTTCCTTAATAACATCCATGAAGGACTCCAATGTGTCTGTGACTATAAATAATTAGGTTTCCTCTATTTCCTTTTTCTCACATAAATTTTCCCACCAATCTTTGACATGGGGGATGACTTTGAGGAGCGAAAAAGTAATATTTTCTCTATTTGAGAAGTTATGGATAGAGAAATACCCTTCTAGCAGATTCAACTATTTGTCTACCGCATATGCATCTATGTGACCTTCAAATATAGGAATATTGAAGTTGATTTGTACCTTGAAGGGGGTGACACCTCCGTTTGAGGAAAATATGTCACTTATTGGTAGCTGCCGAAGGATTAGCACAAAACTATCCATCATCTCATTCCTTTTTTGTGTGAGGGCTTCCTTGGGAATTTTTTTGAAGGGATCTCCCGTCCCTTCGTCTTTCTTTTCTTCTTCCATGAGAGGTTGTTTGGTCGTGCAAGAGATTTTGTCCTTAAGAGAAACAATATCGAGAACCAATTCTTTGTACCCTGACCTTGTTGGAGACATGCATTAAGAATGACAAGGACTAGACCGCTCTCATACCACTGATCCATAATATATTTGCAGAATAAAATGAATAAAAATTATTATCAAAATATGCTTAACACAGAATAACAAATATATAGTAAAAATGGTTTCTATTTAATAAGGAAATAAGTTGAAACTGTAAAATGCAGCGGAAACAAGCTTGTTAGAATGGTGGCGGCTTATCTCTGAGAAGAGATGTGACGACTGCGCTCATTCAAAAGGAGATTATTATAATGAGGCTCTGAAGGCATTTTTACAATAAACAAGAATGTTAAAAACCCTAGACATCAAAGAAACCTAACTCTAGGAGATCAAGCACCAAAAGTCATGTGGGCCCCGTTTGGGTAAGTTAGTACATCAACTTCCCGTGGTCGTCACTTTTGCATACGGTCTTCGTTTTAGGCACACGGTAGCATGTTGGAAAGGTCTATTTGAGGACTAAACATTTTTCTACTACCTATCAAAGGTTATTTTGACTGTGGTGAGCCCTAAAAAACGTTGTTTAGGGTCTCAAAACAACCCCGTAAGTCAGGGACCCGAAAACTAGGGAAAAAACCGCCAAACTGGAAAACTGCCAAAATGAGCCAGTTGGAATAGGTGGGAGGCCACCAACATCCATATGGGTCATTTTCACTCCTTAAGTCTCTCCCCCATGTCAAACATTGGTGGGAAACTTACTGGGAGAAGAATTCCACAAAGGAGTATGGAATATTTTTGGTCGAGCCCACTTGGGATTTTTTTATGCTTGTGGTCAAGGAGCAATATTACCATATGGGAAACTATAATGACTAGTACATGAGATGGACGATGAGGATTCAAAATAGGGACAATATAATGTTGCAGTTCACAAATACCTTCCATAACTTGCACACCAAGTTGGGTATGCAAGACTCTAAACGACATCTGGTTTTGAAATACCATGGGGCTCTACACAACTACATCTAAACCAAAATGGATTTTTTGGACATCTCATCACTAGGAGTTTCTTATAGATATGTTGTCAAAATAAAGTACAAATTTAAGCAACAAAACAAGGGGGGATTTGGCTCTGCAAATATGCAACAACCAAAGTATGGTAAATACAACCTTAACTCATATAAAAATCAACCTCAAGACAACCATTCTAAGCCATAGGAAAATAAGGAAAAAAACAAGAAGAAGAAGGATAATGGGCAGTGGTGCGAATTCAAGAAAATCTCTTGGAAAAACACTGATTAATGTCGCTCGAAACAATCATTGGTATCCAAGATCAAAGAAACATAGTCGAGCATAGACTCAGACTTTGATTCAGACAATAATAAAAGTATACTGATAATTGATGCAAAGCCCACTGCTACTGTCATGACTGCAACAATCCAACTAGAATAACTAGAGGATCTTGAGGGGGGGAGCACGTTTTCCATTCATAGTTTTCGGTGAAAGGGACCCCACTGTATTTTATTGTTGATAAAAAAATCCAGAAGAACCTGATCTCAACATAGGTCATCAAGAAGTTGGATTTTCCAACAAAAACACACCCACATCCATACAACATCAGATGGATTCATGAGGGACAAGATCTTCATGTTAGCCAACAATGTCACTTGTCATGTAACATCAAGCCCTTCAAGGATGAGATATTGTGTTATTTTTCCCTTCTGGAAGTCTTTGATGTTCTGTTAGGCCATCCATATATGTGGAGGCATCATTGTTTTTATGAGTCTCGACCCCATAGCGTCATTGTTACTCACGGGGGTCATCCCTACAAGATACCAGAGGTAGTTCCAACTACTGTACAAAAAAACTAGTTCCACAAAGTAATCTCTCATACTATAAAGTTTAACCTCTTCACAACCTGGTCAGAAGCGAAGGACACTGCAACCAGTGCAACCTTGGCCCAAGACTCTTGTATCCAAAAGAAGTAAATAAACATGATTGTAGAAGAGAACCAATATATTCCTATTGCACCTACGGGGGTGCCTCCACATTTCCCAGTCAAACCAAGTTATGATAAATATCTTCATGTTATTCATGTTACATATTCACCAAAACATTCCTCCCACACTTAGGAAGATAATGCAGCTAGATTGTTTAAACAAATCCAACCCCTCCAAAAATAAGTTCATAACACCCTTCAACAATCTAAGCAGGCTAACTTCTTCAATAAGAGAAGTAGATCACCAAGGTTCAGATTCAACAAAAGATTCCCATAGGACTTGATGTAATGGAGACCATTTCTTCCTAAGTGGGGAGGATTGAGTCACGTGGAAATCAGTGAACATGCACCTATTCCACTAGGTCAAAACATGGGTTTCCACCTTGGCAATTTTTCTACACTTTTTCGGGTCATGAACTTCCGGGGCCATTTTGAGGCCCTAAATGACATTTTTTGGGCATGAAGTTTCCTGTATCAAATGCAGAAACATGTCTAGGCCAAATGGAACATGTAGTACTCATCTATACCTTTCCCAAAAGGTATAGACTTCCCCAAACAAAGATCATATGCAAAAGTTACACCCTTGGGAAGTTAACGTACCAACTACCCCCATCGAGGCCTGCAAATGTTTTGGCATTTCATCTTCCAGGTTAGGGTTTTGGATTTTATTTATGTTAAAATGGATTCATTGTAAACATAATAATCTTCTTGTGAATGAGCATATCCATCACATCTCTTCTCAGTGATAATATACCACCATTCTCGTGAGTCATTCACTATGTAATTTTATAGTTTCTGTACATTCTCTCATTAATAAAAAATGTGCATTAATCTATCTCTGTGTTTAATGAAATAGTTATATGTATCTCACAATATCTCTGTATATTTCATTGTTATATCTCTGCCTTCATTTTGTTTGAAAAATAATCCGGATCAATGGTATCAGAGAAGGCTACTACTTTTTCATTTCTTGTGCATTTCCCCAACGAGGTTAGGATATAGAGAGTTGGGTATCGAGATATTTTCCCTTGAGGATAATGACTCTCACTAGCCTAGAGGCATTCCATGGTGTAAGAGAAAAGGAATGAGGGAGAAGAAGATCCCATCAAGCTGTTTCTCGCAGAATCCCTCTCGCAACAAAGAAACAAGATGCTTGAGAATTTTTTCCAAATCCTTCAACGATTGCTGACAATTAAAAGCTCAACTTCATCAGACAATCACTTTGGATACGCTACCCCATTCAAGATACAAGTTAATTTTTATATTCTCATATTTGAAGGTCACATTGATGGGAATGATATGAAAAAATGGATAAATTTGCTAGAAGTTTATTTCTCTATTCACAATTTTTCTGAAAGAGAAAATATCACCTTTACACTCCTTAAGGATATCCGCCATGTCAAACATTGGTGGGATACTTACTTGGAGAAAAATTCTATAGAGGAGTTTGGAATATTTTAGGCCAAGCCCACTTGGGAGTTTTTAATGGATGCAGTCAAGGAGAAATATTACCCTTTGGGAAATTATGATGACCAATACATTTGATGGACCACGCTGAATCAAAAGAGGGACCAAATAGTTATGGAGTTCACAAATACCTTCCATACCTTGCACACCAATATGGGTATCAAATACTATGAGCGAATTCTAGTTATGAAATACCGCAAGGCTCTACACATGTACATCAAAACCAAAATGGATTTTTTGGAAATCTCATCATTGGGAGTCCCTTATAGATATGTTGTCAAAATCGAGCAAACATTTAAGCAGTAGAACGAGTGGGAATTTGGGCCAGAAAATCCACAACAACCAAAGTATGGTAAAGGTAGACCTAACTCTCAGAACATTCAACCTCAATACAACCAATACAAGCCATAGTAAAAGAAGGAAAAGGAGAAGACGAATAAGGACATTGGGAAGTGGTGCGACTTCCAAAAAATCCCTTGGGACAACACCGATGAATGTCGCTCATAACAGTCATTGGTAGTTGATATTAAAGAAACAGAGATGAGCCCTGACTCAAAATATGATTTAGGAAATAATAAAATGAGATAGATAATTGATGTAGAACCCACTGCTATTTTCACAACTGCAACAATCCAACTAGAAGAACTAGAGGATATTTAGGAGGGGGAGCACCTTTTCCATTCACAAATGTGGGTTAAGGGGACCTCGCTACATTTTATTGTTGATAGCAGAAGACAAAAGAAACTCATATCAATAGAGGTCATAAAGAAGTTGGATTTTCCAACAACACCACACTTGCAGCCATACAACACCAGATGGTTTCTCCAAAGATGAGATATTCATGTCAGGCAACAGTTTTTCTTGTCATACGACATCAAGCCCTTCAAGGATGAGGTATTGTGTGATGTTTCCCCACTGGAATTATTTGATGTTTTGTTAGTCCAACCATATATGTGTAGGAATCATGTTGTTTATGAGTCTCTACCCCATTGCATCATTGTTACTTTGGGGGGTCATCCCTACTAGATACCAGAGGTAGTTCCGACTACTGTACCGAAAAAAAAGTGCCTCAAAGTAATATATCATACTGCAAAGTTTAGCCTCTTCAAAACCTATTCAGAAGAGGACACTACAACCACTGCATCCTTGGCCCAATAGCCTTATATCCAATAAAATAATATCAACAAGATTGTATAAGAGCACTGAGATATTCCTACTGCACCTATGGGGGTGCCTCCACACTGCCCAGTCAAACCAAGTTATGATAAATATATTCATTTTCTTCATGCTCCATCTTCACCAACATAGTCCTCCCATACTCAAGAAGATCATGTAGCCATATTTTCTAAACAAATCCAACCTTCCAATAATAGGTTCATAATATCCTTCAAAAAGCTAAGCAAATAAACTTCTTCAACAATGCAACAACTCACCATGGTTCAGATTTAGAAAAATATTCTCCGGGGACTTGAAGTAATGGAGACCATTGCTTCCTAAGAGGGGAGGATTGATCCAGGAGGAAATCGGTGGCCATGCACCTATTCCACTGGCTCAAAACATGGGTTTCTACATTGGCAGTTTTCCTATGGTTTTTTGGGTTCTGAGATTTTGGGGTCGTTTTGAGGCCCTAAATGACGTTTTTTGGTTTTGAAGGTGTAACGACCCTTAATTTTAAGATGTTTTAATTTAATAAATAATCCAAAAAAAAAGTATTGAATAAGGGGTGGATAATATAATATAATGTTTAAATTAATTTGATTAATTTGGTTAATTTATAATATAATATAATTAATTTGATTATTAATTAATTAACTAATTAATAAAGTATTAATAAGGGGGGGATAATAAAATTTAATGTTTTAATGGGGTTACATATCCCACAAGGGATAACGTAACCAATACGTAAGGATAAATAATGAATGAATGGATAAGGCATTTATGAAAGGGATAAGGTGTAATAAAGAGTTAGGTGGGAGTTAATGTGCGGGGTGGTGAAGGAGGAATAAGGGAGGTGGAGAAGGATTATGGAGGGGGATTCATTCTACGAGAGGGAAAAACTTGGAGTATTGGGACAGAGTGAGTTTACAGTGGAATTTACAGTGCACCGGGGGGCTACAGAGGTTTTGGGCTCGGAGGGCTAGGACATCCATTGATGTCCTAGGGCTAGGCGTTACTAGTCGGCAGAGAGGTTGGTTTTGGGGTGTCCTAAAGAGCAGTAGTCGGCAGGGAGGTTGGTTTTGGGGTGTCCTAAAGAGCAGCATCAGATTCAAGCTAAGGAAGAAGCATCATATTCAGGTTAGAGTTATGAATCTTTTGAATTAAATTGTTAGTAAATTTTATTTATTGAAATATTAGATTGAATGTGCTAGATTAAGTGAATTTTAAATTTACTGTTCTGCTCTAAATCAATGGTAGTTTAAATTAAATGACGGTCTTTACATCTGGTATCAGAGCTTAGTTGAAATACTGGAGCCTTAGGGGCCACGTTCCCAGCTCAAAGTCCCTCCCACCTAACCTGCAAACCAAACCAAACTCATTATTAAATGATAATATAAGATATATATATATATATATATATAAATGCAACAAGAATGGAAAATGTAAATGCAAAATTCACCGAAGTAAAACAATAATTTATTTCCATTGTTATACAAAATTACAGACGGTTTATTTCCAGAGTTAAAAATAAATAAAAAATTTACAAACAGTTTACAGTTTATTACCAAAGTTACATATTTACTCTGGCAAACCGAAAGAGGGATTACTCTTAAGTTACTTGGAATATATGGGAATTTATTTGTTTTAATTTGCAAATAGATCTTCAAGAAAGCCATTTCAGAACAACTAGATACACAAAAGCTGATCGAAAATCTCAGTCTTGACCCCTAG